>CAUZXS010001289.1:157500-175253 GCA_963585895.1 Sepioteuthis lessoniana | reverse complement strand
TACCAAGAACCCTTTCCTTTCTTAATTTCCCGGGCAAAACAAGAAGACGGAATACCGAAATAAGTTAGTCCAAATTTGAAAAGCAAAACTTTTCCACACTTAAATCATCAAATTTGGTTTTTATGTGGTCAAAAGATGACGGTAATTTTCATTCATAGCTTCATTGACAGCGTTCTAAAAATATTTAAATGACGTAATATTTTTTAGATGCGACATTCTGAGTACAAGATACACTTTCGTTACATGACATATTTTGGGGGCATAAAACATTTTGGTTGCATCACATATTTTGGGGGCATTACTCATTTTGGGTGCATAAAACATTTGGTTGCATAAGACAATTTGGGAGCATGACACATTTTGGGTGCATAACACACTTCGGATGCATCACATATTTTGCCTAGGGTACATGACATCTTTTGGGTACATTACACATTTTGGTTGAATTACATATTTTGGGTGTATAACAAATTTTGAGTGTATAACATGTTTTGGGTGCATAAGACATTTTTATAATCTAATTTTATACATACCGTATTAGGTGAAAATAATATATTCAACACCTATTCAGTGAAATCAAATATTCTATTTTATTTTTTTGCAAATAATTTTTACATTTCTTGCTCGAACTTAAAAAAAAATAGTTTTCTCTTAACAGTATATCACGACGATATGTGTAACTAATCAAAGATTTCCTTCGTGATGATTTGAATTTATTCTATTATTTACATATGAGATAATTTAATGAGTATTCTCAAAGTATTGGGATAAAAAGATTGTAATCTTCAGAGTTAAGTATTTTATCATGCCTTATTATAAATACCAAGAGTTAAGTATATGTTGCAGTCACAGAAAGCCATCATTTATATAATGTGGGAAGCTGGCAAGACTGAACGCGATAGCTGTCCATTTGTGAGATGCTCTCTGTCTGCCATCTTGAAGATAACAATATGAACTTGTTCAAAACGATTAATCTTCAATTCCAAACCTAAGACAACAGCAAAGGATGAATATCAGCTAAATAGGATCCTTATTTTTAATCGATTCGCCAAGTGTGGTAAAATTTCCAAAGCCTGAAATGATGCTAGCGTTGCTGTTTCTCCATCCATAACATTCTGGGGGTTCCATCACCTCAGATACGACAGCAGGATTCAGATTTCGAAACCACAACTCGTATTTAAACAAGAAACTAAAGCGTTCAATATCGACCAAAGATCATCAAAATTGGCCTGTTGAACAAATGAATCAAGTCATCTTCAGTGATGAATCAAGATTTTTTATTTCCTTCGGGGATTGTGACTCCCGCGTGAGAAAAAGCGTAAATTTCCCTCAATTCGAAATGGTCTTGGGTTACATGTCTATCACCACAGCCAGAAAGATCTGCTTCTTCAAAAGATCCATGAATGCCGCTGCTTACCAGGATGCCCGAGATCATTTTCTTATCCCATTCATTGAGAATAAATTTGGGGACAATGAGCTCATCTTCCAGCTTGACCCATACCCCGAAATCTACAAAAGAATGGCTCTGAGAGAAGATGACACTTGATTGGCTTCCAAATAGCCTAGATGCAAACCCAGAAGGGATTAAGAAAATACAATTGATCAAATCTTCAAGGTTTGAAACAAGACATTACTGAAGTGTAGGCATCGGTGTCACCGGAGAATTATAATTTAATCGGTTCGTTAAGGGAACAAATGAAAATATAAAATGAAAAAGCCGCTACAATAAAGTATTGAGTGGACTGTTGTAGAGTTGCTAACACCCCTTCAGACTGGCTCATAACTATAAATATACAACGATTAAAGATTCCTATGGTTGGTTACAAAGACGATATTAAACTGATTAATATGCGAACTGATCTTACTACGTTTGGCTATAAAGCATTGTGACGTTCCTCTATAGCTTTTAAGTTCTCTTGTTAATTATTTGTAATTTATTGTACTGTGTTTTTTGTATGTATCCGTTAGCACCGGATAGTGGTGCTGAATAAATATATTAAGCATTCATTCTTCTCTGTGTATCATTCACCTCGATGATACAACATGGACGATCACAGTTCTTTCAATGTTTGATAATTGATAATTTTTTTCTTGATAGAAAAACAGATTTTTCTTACAAGATGTAACGATCTTGAAATTTCAGTGTTTGTATTTCAAAGAAAACCTTCTTTGTCAGCGAAATACGCCGACCTTATTTTAATATATTGAATTTTATATATCAATAAGAGTAAACTACGAAAATTTAAACAAATTCAAACGAAAAATATGAACGTAATTCTCAAAAATAAAATATTACATTTCACTGAATTGGTGTGGTATAAACAAAACTAATTGTATTTTCATTTCGATCGAGCAGAAAGCAGAAGAGAGGCATGAGCCCTAAATTATATCTATGTGGGACACTGCTGGAGAAACAAACGACTTTCTTCTACAGACCTCAAAACATGGACGGTACAGTGTTAGGCGACTAGCAAGAATTTATTTATATCAGCTCTGTGCGGACACGGCATATCGTTTGGAAGACCTGACGTGAGCAGGGATTAATAAGGATGTATGGAGAAACAGAATCGGGAAGATCCCTGCTGTCAGCGTGACTTGATGATGATAATTTATATATATATATATATATATATATATATGTATATATATATATATATATATATATATATATATATATATGTATATATATATCACATGAGAGAGAAACTAACATTCAGTAAACGGCGTTTAATTTGTCTACGCTTGCCTAGCTTTGTCACATATGCTCCCCCAAGGACATACTGAGAACTCTTTAATGTTAATATTTCCCTTCTTCTTCTTCTTCTTCTTCTTCTGCTTCTTCTTCTTCTTCTTCTTCTTCTTCTTCTTCTTCTGCTTCTTCTTCTTCTTCTTCTTCTTCTGCTTCTTCTTCTTCTTCTTCTTCTTCTGCTTCTTCTTCTTCTTCTTCTTCTTCTTCTTCTTCTTCTGCTGCTGCTGCTGTAGAATACACTAACTACCCCCAACGAGTGTCCTGGGTATGACATTAAAATGCATCTAATGATGAGGCTCCAATCCTGTCGCTTTGGAGAAGGTGTAGAAGCTCTTTATTGCGAATTTCTTTCAGGTCCACTCTGACACAGTTTGGAAATACCTTTTAGTGTTCGATCTATGGATCAAATAGAATTGTTCAATTATTTAATAAGGTATTTGAAACCACATAGCAGTAAGCAAATTATTTATATTACTTAGGGGTACTTGATAAATGATGTTGAATTGCGATATTTGAAACCATTTAACAGTGTGCAAACAAATAAATGATATCAGAAAGAATTATTAGTGTTAGTTTTTTTATCATTAAGGGATTTCGGATTATTGTCTTCATCTTTGTTATTATTTCCACAACGTTTCGGCCGATATGTCCTCCGGCCTGCTTCAGGGGTTTGTCGAACTCGGGAACCTTTACGGAACTTCGAACTACGTCCTTTATTGAATCCACGGGGTGCACCTGTTCTGATTCCGTTGATGATTGTCTCCTTAGAAGATTAGGGAACCAACGCCTATAACCGTTACGCCATGTGCCCTGCTGGACAATTCAGAGTTAATTTTTGGGACTTATAAACTTAATGTTCTTATTTGACTAGAATTACTACTATTATGCATGAATTTTTATCTGTGCTCATATTCAGATTTTTTTTTCTTTTAAGCTTCTAAGGCGACAATCATCTGGAGGTTGCAGGTTCAATGCTTACTACTGGTGAGTAACAATACAGGAACACTTGTACCCGGTAATGGATAACGGAATCAGAACAGGCGACCCCCGTGGATTCAATAAAGGACGTAGATCGAAGTTCCGTGAAGGTTCCCGAGTTCGATAAACACCTGAAGAAGGCCGGAGGACATATCGGCCGAAACATTGTGGAAATAACAATAAAGATAAAGACAATAGCCCTAAAACCCTTAATGATAAAAATCAAGAAGCTTCATCTCAGAAATTTAGACAATTATTTGTGTTAGGTTGAAATACTTGAAAGCATTTATTGTCTGCAACCAAATGATTAAGATTAGATATAATTATTAGTGTTAGATTAGAATACTTGAAACTATTCAACTATGAGCAAAAATGCTTAATTTTAATCGGAAGTATTCGTGTTACAGAGTAATATTTGAAAGCATTAAAATGACCAAACTGGCAGGTAGAAGTACTTGAAACCATTTAACTGTGTGCAAACAAATAATTAATATGAAATCGAATTATTAGTGTTAGATAGGAATGCATGTAACCATTGAACTCTATGTTAACCAAAATAATGTTAACAATAATCTATTTACTTACCAATCATATATACAGGGTGTCTTTAATATCATCGTCATCATCATCATGATGTCGTGCTGGTAGCACGGATATCCCTGACCCTCTCTCGCCACTTTTCCCTATCGTTCATCGCCTCAGGCAGGTCTTCTGGACAACATCCCGTATCCACACATAGTTGCTGAATGTATGTTCGTGCAGGTCGTCCTGCTTTTGCACGGCCATGTGTGGGGGTCCATAAGAGTACATCACTTATGAGTTCGTCCCTGCTTCTCCAGCAGTGCCCTGCATGTCTGGTTCGTCTAAATTTATTACCAAGAAAAACGTAATGGCGGTCATTTGGAACACGTTCTGTAGAAATTACATTCTTTACACTAGAGACATCAAATTAATTTTTTTTTTTAAATTGTTATTATATCAGCTTTCAGGACATGCAATCATTTTTTGAGTATCTTGTCTAACTGATAAATCATTGCAATGTAAATGGGTTACATCTATTTTGAGAAAGTTTTGAATGATTTTGTCTCCGAATAAATAGTGATGCAAAATATTTTCCCTCTCTTCTCCAAGGCATTGTGATCGAGGATTAATAGTTGTTATCGAATACTTTTTCAAATCTGAAACAAAAAAGAACACATTATTAGTAGAAGACTTATCTGCAGTCACATGGGTCCCATATATACTGAGTAACCCTGTGTGTGTGCCTATATATATATATATATATATATATATATATATATATAGGATTTGGCATTAAATAATCTACAAAGCATTAACGAACTAAACATCTCTTATTTTCATTTTTATTTACTCTGTTTTTTGCGCTTTAAAAATCAACCCCATCTTCTTCTTCTTCTTCTTCTTCTTCTTCTTCTTCTTCTTCTTCTTCTTCTTCTTCTTCTTCCATTTTATCTCGAAGCTGTATTTTTTCCAGGCCAGGGTTTTATAGCAAAATTTTCATCGTATCGATTACCCCCTCCCCGACACACCAACCGAAAATGAATTCTCTCAGCCATGTCATATTCCTTAAATAATGTTCACATCCAGCAGGTGCTCCTTCTGATAGAGGCAAGACAGTTGATTTGACGTGACCGACTCCCTGGGCCGGTTTCCTTTGTCATTAAAGACCCGCTGATCGGAACAGTAACGAAAACATCAAGACAAAAAACTAGGAAAAAATATTCTCAGCATCACGGGGTTTGGGGGAGGTGAAGAAGAATAGACAAGATCTTCAGAAGAATGTAGACAGTGCAATAAAAGAAAAATAGACAAATTTAGAAACGACTAACGGAAAAAAAATCAGCAAAAAATTTATTTTTTTATTCTTCAGACGAAAAACTGAAGAAGACATGGCTACGAATGAGTTTTCTTTCTTTCTTTCTTTCTTTCTTTCTTTCTTTCTTTCTTTCCGTGTTGTTTTTTAGTTTTTATTTCGTTTTCTTTCGATGTACTTCTTTCGAATATTCTTTCATTTTCTTCCGGTATTTAGTTTTCTTTCTTTCTTTCTTTCTTTCTTTCTTTCTTTTTTTCTTTCTTTCTTTCTTTCCATGTTGTTTTTTAGTTTTTATTTCGTTTTCTTTCGATGTACCTCTTTCGAATATTCTTTCATTTTTCTTCCGGTTTTTAGTTTTCTTTCTTTCTTTCTTTCTTTCTTTCTTTCCATGTTGTTTTTTAGTTTTTATTTCGTTTTCTTTCGATGTACTTCTTTCGAATATTCTTTCATTCTTTTTCCGGTAATTAGTTTTCTTTCTTTCTTTCTTTCTTTCTTTCTTTCTTTCTTTCTTTCTTTCCATGTTGTTTTTTAGTTTTTATTTCGTTTTCTTTCGATGTACTTCTTTCGAATATTCTTTCATTCTTCTTCCGGTATTTAGTTTTCTTTCTTTCTTTCTTTCTATAACCCAATTCCTTTTGCATTTCTTCCTTTATTTCTTCTTTCTTTTTTACTTTTCATTTTTCTTTCTTTCTTTCTTTCTTTCTTTTTTTCTCGAATTCCTTTTTTTTATCACTGTATTTTAAACTTTCATTATTTTTATATCTTATCTCTTATTCTTTCTTTCTTTCTTTCTTTCTTTCTTATCATCCTTTAAAATTTCTTTTTTACTTTCTTGCATGATCCTCTTTTTACTTAACGAGAAATATTCCAAGCAGTAGTGGTGTCAGTACTATTATATGACTGCACCACCTAGACTTCAACAAAGTGCTTGGAAAAAAGCTGTGTGCTGTTCTGAACAAGTGATGGAAGCAGTACCCCACAAAGAAGGAGCTGTTAGGCTACTTACCTCCCATATTACAAGCCAAGAAAGTAAGACGAACAAGATATGCGGGACGATCACAAAAACAAAATTTTCTTGTGGGCTTGAACTCATGGCCGACTAGCAAAGACTTATATTCTTCAGACTTGAGCTGACACTGGATTCCGTCTACATGACCTGCCAAGGGCATAAGCCGATAGGGACGGATGAAGTCGAAGAGAATCACGTCATCCTATTAATATATATGTGAGCATCTATCTATCTATCTATCTATCTATCTATCTATCTATCTATCTATCTATCTCAATTTCAGCCAATATCTATCTATCTATTTATCTATCTATCTGATAATCTTCACACCCATCTATTTCAGCCTCTTTCTATCAATCTACAGCAGTATCTATCGGGGCACCTCGAGTGGTGTAATGATTAACAAACTAGACTATCAAACCTTCACGAGTGGGTTCGAGTCTCATGGGTGCTCCATTCATTCGGCCTTGTGCCACATCTTGGCAAAAAGCTTAGAAAATTATTACTGATCTATCTATCGATCTATCGCGCTGTTTTCTGGGGCTGTAGAATATGAAGACTTTATATCTACGGATGGGTAAGGGGTACCCTAATTCTATACTGTTTGTGACGGTGAGGCTCCAGTCCTGAAGCTTCGGGGAATGTGCAATACCCCTTCATTGCCATTACTTCCAGTTCCACATTGACCCGGAGTGGAGGATCTCCTCTATGGGAACCATTTAACTGTTTGCAAACAAATGACTGGTGTTTACTTGAATTCTTATCGTTACATAGCAATGCTTGAAACGATTTAACTGTGTGTAAATAAAAATATTACGGATAAATAGCAACACTTGAAACCATGTAATTCTGTGTAATCATATGATTAGTATTAAATGGAATTATTCAGATTTGATAGGAATACAGAATACCATTTTATTGCGTGCAAATAAGCTCTGGCTTGTTTAAAATGTAGCTAATAATCTATTCGTTGACGAATCCTATATATTTCTTATATGTAGGTATGTAAAAATAGAATTTGGCATTAAATAACATACAAGGGTTGATATGCCATTAAACATAGCCAGCCTTCAACCAATCTATCTAGTTATATTTAGCAACCAACGTTATATGATTCGGTTTTTTAAACACTTAACCTTCATCAATACCTTTAGATATTTTTACACTGATAATTAATTTAAGCTATAAAAAATAACCCCTTGAAAAACTTTTTTTTTTCATATTTGTACATTCTCCTATCGTGTTCGCCAATGGTCCCAGGTCGAGTCATACTAAAGACTCAAAAAATGGAACTTGATTGTTCTTGCTAAAACACTCAGCATTATAAGGTGCGGATCAAGGTTAAGGGGAGCAATCCTGGGAAAGCAGTAGCATCCTCCCCTACACCTTGGTATGGCAGCTATTGAAAGTGAGTCTTCGGTTCACCCTCGATTACGGTTGGCCAAATTTACACACACACACACACACACACACACACACACACACACATATATATATATATATATATATTACACTGTCGGCTGGGGCTGTAGAATACACCGACTGCTTCACTGCAGAGGGGTGAGCCCCCCCCACAACGAGTGTCCTGGATATGACACTGAACAATCTGATAGGAATGCGGAGTACTCCTTCATTGCCATCGCTCCCAGGTCCACACTGACCCGGAGTGGTAGCACCTGATGTACCATAGCCAGATACGGATATGCGAAATGGACATATAATGTTCATATATATATATATAACATAGAACATAGGAATCTCGAAACATAAAAAAACACTTACGACTTCTTCGTTCAGGTACGAAACTTTTTATTACCTTTGAGTTTAAAGGTTCTTCGACATAAGGAGAGAGATACACATTCTTTCTATTCTAGCTTTTCCATCTTCCCCCCCCAACCCATCTCGTGTGACACCTGCCTAAGGCCTCGGCGAGCAAGCAAAAGTCACCTTTCTTCTTCGGACAGCAAGACTCAATTCAACTCACTCACTTTTTCAAATCTCCCAAAATCCTCCGCGTGCTTCCGGTGCACGACGTCATTCACATCCATTGGTCAACTTTTCTCTGGGATTTTTATTTTGACATCTATGAACGACACATCCTCCCCGCGTGCGCGTTAACACCTGCACTCAAGTTTACACCTAACTAACCCATGTGCTGAGCCTAAAGGTTCTCAGCCTAATTAAACCTAAAGGCATAAAAAGAAATCCCTCGGCCATTATATTACACTGATAAGGGTCCTATCTATGGGTCAAATAGAACTAAACCATGCTTCCTTCACAATACTGATTTTTGCATTTAAACTGCGTACTTATGTTAAACTGAATTGTTTGAAATTGAACTGTTTTGACATTGAAACTGTACTTACACTAAGCTAAATTGTTATATATAGCTGTTTGAATAAACTGAATAGTTTGAAATAGAAATGTTTTTGACAATTAAACTGTGTACTTATACTAAACTGAAATGTTTTAAATAGAACTGATTATTTACATAAATATGGATTTGGCGTTAAATAACCTACAAAGGTTGATATGCCATAAAACCCAACCGACCAAACATCCATATATATAGATATATATATTTGTACGTGTGTGTGCGTGAATGTTTCCTTCTTGTATGTATGTATACAAACATATTTAAACACACTTAGACAAGCAGACATAAAGACAGACGGACAGACAAGCACTTGGGTACATCTCGAAGTCTGTGGCTAAAGGATAATTAAAGACATTCAATCTACAAACAGATACTGTACTTTATCCTCTGTTATTTTTCCTTCACATAAATCCGGTTATTTATTATTTTCAGTCGTGAAAATTCCAGGACTAAATTTACCAAATAAATATGCATTGTAGGATAAACCAATTTATTTACTTTGCCGAGTATACATATATATATATATATATATATATATATATATATATGTATGTGTGTGTGTGTGTGTATATATATATATATATATATATATATATTCACCAAAGTAAATAAATTGGTTTATATATATATACATGTGTATATATATATATATATATATATATATGTTGTGTATGTGTATGCATGTACATAGGCATATATGCATATGTGGAATTCTTCACACACCTCATAGCTTTGTTAGTATAATTACCTTGTCCATCTCTTAGGCCAGATCTAGAATTAAAAAAAAGAAAGAAAAAAAAGAAAAAGAAAAATCCTTGAAGCAAAAAAAAATTATCAAAATAAATAACATCATAGAGAAAATGATGCTTTTGATCTTCCGTAGGAATGTCTTCAGTCGGAGATCCCACGCATGCGCGTCTTTGCATGAATGTGGTAAAAAGAACTCTGAAGAATGCTACAGTGACAAAATTGCATTGTACAGCAAAGTTAGTGACAGTTTTCGCCTGTAATGTCATCGTTGTTCTTCTGATTTCATCTGCCTCCAAATTTTCTTTTTAATCTTTTTGCATCGTTACCCTTAAGCCTCGTTTTCGTTTTGGCTTTTTCTTCTTTTTTTTTTTTCATTTACTATTTATTTTTGATGTTATTTCCTTTTTTTCGTGACAGCATTCTTCTTCTTCTTCTTCTTCTTCTTCTTCTTCTTCTTCTTCTTCTTCTTCTTCTTCTTCTTCTTCTTCTTCTTTATATCAATATTTT
Organism: Sepioteuthis lessoniana; assembly: GCA_963585895.1. Taxonomy (NCBI): domain Eukaryota; kingdom Metazoa; phylum Mollusca; class Cephalopoda; order Myopsida; family Loliginidae; genus Sepioteuthis; species Sepioteuthis lessoniana. The sequence goes on along the minus strand of CAUZXS010001289.1, from coordinate 165,049 downwards.
TACATACAGTATATTCTCTACTTCTTTATTCTCTTCTTGTTCTTGTTCTTGTTCTTGTTCTTCTTCTTCATTCATTCATTCATACGTAAAATCTTTTCAGGTCATTCCTTGAAATTTTCGTTTTTCATATTTTTTCTTTATTTTTTTCATATTTCCTTCAATCGTTCTTTCATATCTTTTTCTTCTTTCTTTCTTTCTTTCTTTCTTTCTTTCTTTCTTTCTTTGTCTGTCTACATCTTTCTTTCTTTCTTTCTTTTAAAAAAATCCTCTTCTTCTTCTTCTTCTTCTTCTTCTTCTTCTTCTTCTTCTTCTTCTTCTTCCGTCTCTCTCTCTCTCTCTCTCTCAATTGTATATTCTAGGCACGCGTTCCTCTTATTTCCCTTCGTGTAGACATTGCATATTTTGCACAATCCAATGACCATCGCAGACCCAACCAGACACTTAACAACAAAATTAAAAAGAATAAGCAAAAATACTCTTGAAATATGCCAAAGCAAATACTATCCAGGTAAAAACTAAATAGCTGAGCTTTTTCTTTCTAAAGAAACCCAAATGTCTTTTACTTACGGGTGTATGGCAATACGATTTCCCTTGCACCCGACTGCACACTCGTGTCTATGTGTGGAAAATGTACGCTTTTGTGTGGGTGGGTGTGAGGGTTTGTAGAGTGGGATGGAGAGGGGGGGAGGCAGTTTTGTGCCTGTTATTTGCAACTTCAGTGAAATCATCCGTCAAAAGAGGAGTGCCTTCTTTTCATATTGCCAGGTTTTCATGTTAGACCAGAATCTTTTTTCCCAAGGAAAGCTGAAGAGGAGGAACCATTCGTCCGTAATGTGAAACACGAGACAATATTGGTTTTGCGTTGTCAGATTTTGACTTACTGATGTTTTTAAATCCTGTATATCTGAGAACGTCTGAGAGCACGAGTATATATATATATATATATATATGAACTTTTCACTATTTATAAATAAATAGTGCTATCGGTGATAGAGCATATTAAGGATAGCGTAGACACAAAGTCAACGGGACTTGGTGACTGTTACTTGTGATCATCGAACCAAGTTATATATTTCAGATAAAAATGAAACGGCCTGCGTCAAATTATGTTTTTTTTTTGTTTTGTTTTTTTTACCATTTATATTTACCAACCCCTCCGCTCGGGTAGGATATGACAGAAGATTAATCTTTAAGTGGAGGTTTGAATTCAGTTTTCCTTCTCCTAGACTAGTTGCCTCACCAAGGCTGAAGAACTTAGTCTGCCCTACTATTTACCCATAGCTGGCGGGAGAATAATTGGATTCATACCTTTCCCAAGGATATTAGTGCTATGTGAAATGCAATCAGTGTCGTCCAGGATTTGAACTCGTGTCGCCGTATCCATTTCCTACGACGATAACCATTACACCACGGGCACCTCCATTTTTTTAAATTAATTATTTGTTAAGTTGTATTTAAAATGTTATCTTTACAGACTGGTTGAGCATCAGATCAAGTGATGTTTTTTTTATACATTTAGAATTTGTAAATGGTTGATTTTAATAAATCTGACAATAGAAAAGTGGATAAATCAAGCACTTACAACGTGTTTACTGATGATATTTCATTCTTTATTCACAAAACATTTTCAGATGAAACACTTTTTGTGTCTTTCAACATTTTAGCAATTTGAAGCAATTTTTTGTCCTATTTTCTTTTATTCTTGGGTTAATTGTTTCGTTTTATTGTTTGTCCGACTTCAGTGAAATACAACGAGTTAAAGTTGGTGTGAAAAAAAAGGGGCTGCAGGAGTAGGAAATTAGAGGACGTGTGCCGATTATCCCAACTACAGCATCGTTGAGATCAGCTGGAATACTAAGGAAAGTCTTAGAGACTTGAGGAGAGTTGAAGAGACTTGCTATCACTCAAACTCCAGAGAGAAAGCGTCGACTAACGCTGATTTTCTGTAAAATATGCAATGTCAACACGGAGAAAATTTAGAGGGAGGAACGTGTACCTTGAATGTTCAAGACTTTGGTTTGATGATCATTATTGAGAGAAACTGATAGTCACCAAGCATTGTGGAATCTGTTTACTCTGTCATATATATTTAACTCCTCTTGAGCAGGATGTGACGCTATAAAACATCTTTAGGGAGTTAATAGGTTTTAATTCAAAGTTTTCTTTCTTCTAGACCAGTTACCATACTAAGGTTAAAAATCCCAGTCTGCGATAATATTTATCCATTGATGGACGATGAATACCTGAGTTCATAACTTTCCCGATGGTATTAGCGCAACATGAAATAAAGGAAGGCTCGTGCAGGATTTGAACCTCGAACGCTGTGTCCTTTTCATAGGATGATAACAGTTACAACAGAAGCACCTCCAACATATATTATAAAAAAGCATTGGTAAAGACTTTTAATACGTCTCGGCTCAGTTTCTTTTTTTTAAAGTCATATCAACAATCATGGGTTATTTAATGCCATAGCCATTCTTGTATAAAATGGTAGTGGTACGATTTAACACATAGCTGGTAGGGATAAGTGGGTTCATGTTTTTCACAAAGTTATGAGTCCGAAGTAAATGTAATAATGGGACTAGTATATATATATATATATATATATACGTGTGTGTGTGTGTGTGTGTGTGTGTGTGTGTATACGTGTGTAGGTATCTGTCTTTATATATTTAATATTTATACAAAAACAAAACTTTTATAAAAAGTTGATTTTCTTCCAAACAAAAGATACTAAGATTTTAGGATTTCTAAATAAACATAGTACAATAAAAGTGAAACTATTTAGTAAAATCAATAAATCTTATATATATATATATATATATATATATGCGTATATATATATATAGTAGTATTATTCGGTCCAGTTAAACCAGAGTTCGGAGTAATTGGGAGTAATTCCTTCTGAAGAAATCCTGTTATATTTTTCTTCGTGTTTTTGGTTTACATCAGAAACGCAAAACAGGATGGAAATAAATGTATAATCCTAAAATAACCGGTCTTTGTTTTTTTCTTTAAAGAAAGTATATATATATATATATACATATATTGGATAAGATATTTGCCAATGGCCCGGGAGACTGGGGTTCAGTTGCAGGTCAAGTTATACCAAAGACTCAAAAACTGGTACTTGATGCCTCCTTGCTTAACACTTAGCATTATAAGGTACGCATCAAGAATAAAGTGGAACAATCCAGTTGTTCTAGCTATTGAAAAGGGAACCTTTGTGTGGCCCTCGACTACCGTCGCCAACTTTACTTCACTTATATATATATATATATATACTTTCTTTAAAAAAAAAAACCAAAGACCGGTTATTTTAGGATTATAAATTTATTTCCATCCTGTTTTGCGTTTCTGATGTAAACCAAAAACACGAAGAAAAATATTACAGGACTTCTTCAGATCTTATGGATAAAATAAAACAGAATAGACACAGGGTTGGGGGAAGAGAGGTGAAGAGTTATCTCCTCGTTTTATTAAACTTCCGTTTTTTATTTACTTATTTATTTTATTTATTTTTCTAATTTTACCGTCGGTTGGAATTATGGTAATTTAACTTTTTTATTTATTTATTTTCTTTTTTGTAAAGTTCGATAATTAACTTTTATGTGTTTTGTTTATATAATAAATTTTTGTAAGGGAAATATTAATACTTATATTAATTTCGAGTCTATTTCCTCAGTTACCTATTTTTTTCATGTACGTATATTGGATACGTTTTTTTTTTTTCCTTGTTTAACTGGACTGAATAATACCTATATATATACATATAGTTAAAATGCAAGAAAATTTCATTGTATTTCAACCAAATACATATCTTCCTCTGCTGATATATTTTGTAATAAATATCTGTACATTGAGCTCTTCATAATCCTTATTGACTTACTGACTGAGCACTCTGGTGAAGGAATTGTCGGCCGCTGCTAGCGTAATGCAAAGCTCTTCGAAAGAATTGAGCACTCTGGTAGCCGATAGGGTATAAAAATGTAGACAAAGGCTGCTGCTGTTTCTAAATAAATACCTTAAAAATTCCCTTAGCCAACGTGGTCTGCTTGGTGGCCGGGAGGTCTGAAACTTGGTCTAACGTAAAGTTGGACGGATTTCGATCCCGGCTTCGAGCGTCCTGCGTGTCTAGCCACACTGAAGAGTTCTGATAGAACGAAACAGTCTGTCTGTGGATGACAATATATAGATATATAAATATATGTGTGTGTGTAAGAAGCTTAAATCTCTAAATATTTCTTGATGTTTAAACTGCCTTCATCCACATATTTTCAGAGCAACATCAAATTCATAAAATGATAATATAATCAAGAACCCTTTTTAGTCTGGCAAAAGGCAGGAAGGATTATAATTTACGTTTCATAGTAATCTCCACCATAATGAGAATGGTTAAGAAATTGATATTCAGTGTGTATACAGACCCCACAAAATTATCAATTTTCTTAGGGTATAACTGAATTATGGAGAGTATAAATTTGAAAAATATAATTTGGTATCAAATTCTAAAAAAATTATAATTCTTGTCACCAATGGTGTCATCAGATCAAGCACTTACTATGTGATTTCCTTTATCTGTTTCTGGTTTCTTTTAATGGCATATCAACCTTCATGAGATATTTAATGCTAAATCTATCCTCTCTTCAGAAGCATAGTAGGGGTACTATTTAACCCATAGATGGCTCATGCCTTTCCTTAGGGTATTTGTCCAAAGTGGACGTAATAGCGCGACTGGAGTTCGAACTTGCGAACTGCGATTTCGCAGTCCAGAGCTTTAGCCATTACTCCCCTGATTTTATCTGTGTAATCACTAATATATATATATATATATATGTATGTGCGTATATATATATATATATATATATATATATATATATATGTATATATATCATCATCAAGTCATGCTGATAAAGCTGAGTCCCTGGACTCTCTCTCTCTCTCTCTCTCTCTCTCTCTCTCTCCCAGCAGATCTGTTAGGCCGCCTCTAGTAATTGTACAGAACTGATGTATGCGAGTCTTTGCAGGTTGGTAAATAATTGGGTAGTCATGTGAAAGATTTCGCAGGAGAGTCTTGCTTGGTAGTTCGTTAAGAGTCTCGGTCGTCTTACATGTATTTGTGAGATGGGAGGCAAGTGGCCTGACAGCTGCTGTTTTTTTAGTCTTGTTTCCAAGATTTATTCAAAACAGCTCGTAGCATTGTTTTGCTACATATCTTTAGCTTTTTTCTTCACGTTTCGTTTGTGTCCGGATGATGCAGCCATACAGAAAGTACCAACATGGCCACAGCTTGAAAAAAAAAAGCCGTTTTATCTTATTAAAGAGATTAAATGTCTATATGATCGACAGCCTTTCAACAGTGGTCCATGTCTTTCCCATGCATGACATATTGCCACCAAGGTATATAAACTGGTCTACTTGTTTCAGGTGCCTTCTGCTTATATATATATATATATATCTTTTCTTTAAGAAAAAAACCAAAGACCAGTTAATTCAGGATTATAAATTTATTTCCATCCCGTATTTTCAGTTTCTGGTGTGAACCAAAAACATTAAAAAAAAAATAATACAGGACTTCTTCAGACCCAATGGATAATTAATTAAAATTAAAATTAAAATTAAACCAGAATAAACACGTGGGGTGTAGGGGGACGAGATTAAGGAGTTACCTCCTCGTTTTATTGAATTTCCGTTTTATTTTAATTTTTCACATTTCTTCTGTCAGTTATAATTACGGTAATTTAACTTTTTTATTTATTTGTTTAGTTTATTTTCTTTTCATGTTAAGTTCGATGATTAACTTTTTAAGAGAAATATTAATGCTTATATCAATTTCGATACCATTTAATTAGCTACCTATTTTATTAGTGTATATGTTGGATACGGTTTTTTTCCTGGTTTCACTATTTATTTCTATGTTTTATATATATATATATATATGTAGGTGTGTGTGTGTGTGTGTGTGTGCACGTGCGTAAGTGTCTGTGTGTATACAACGACCAATTTTCATAACAAATTTGATTTTTTTACCAACTAAAGATACGAAGATTTTATTGTTTCTTATTGAAAATGATACAAAAACACCGATGTTATTAGGTATTATTTATTACTAAAATCTATAACGCTGAAAAATATCTCATAAAAGTTTTATCGTTCTATAATCTCAGAATAGGCAGACTTTTTCAATGCAGGAGGCCATGCCCTTGCCAAAAAAGGAGTATCCTCGGTTGTATCCCCAAAATGTATGAATGCCTTGTGGGTGGGGCTTAGAATATGCTGACTGTATCCACAGCCGAGTGGTAAGAACATCATAAAAGGGTTGACCGGTGTATGAAATTATCTAGAGATCTGGGGAGAATGGAGTACTTTTCATTGCCATTACTCCGAGGTCTACTGTAACTCAGGGGATAGTACCTATTGGGGTCTCATCTATGAATCAAATAGATTTTTTAAATGTATTAGGGTCATTTGTAAAACCTTTGAAAAAACAACCACACAAGAAATATTGATACGAACGTTTAATGAACGTGATTCCCAAATCTCTTGGCATTTATTTATTTATTTATTTATTCATGCATTTATTAAATGCGTTAACCATTTTTTACTGAAAAAAATGAAGAATGGTTAAACGATTTTACAAATAAAATAAAATACAGAATTAAAAAATTTGAACATTAATTTGGTCGAATGCATAAATTATGTCACATACATAAATTACATCACTTATATTTTGAAACAGAACGTTACAAACGATGATAAATGTATTTGCCACTACCTCCCACCAGACAGGGCTTGACACAAGATCTTTGGTTCTCAGTAACTCACTTAGTGAGTCAATTAGATAGTGCTCAATATCAATGATAGAGCTACTATACATTCCTATATGTATAGCATTAACATTAATATTGATTACTATTTAATAATACAATTAAAACTAAAAAAAAACGTAGAATCTATTTTATAACGTCATTATTTGTGCTGCATAGTGGCTCGTAACACGTGACTTCCGGTATCGCAGAAGTATAAAAGACGCCGTGTCTCTTAAGCACGGAGAAGCAGAAGCAGAAAAAGGAGCAGAGAGACCACCCTGAAAGGACTTCCGTTTGTAGTAAAACCAACTTCGGACGTAACACCAACAGCGCGAGACTTATAATACTAGTTGGACTGTACCATTTGAGTTAATAAACAACTTTATTTCCACTGTGTATCTTTTCCTTACCACGATATAACTTGGATGTTTGGTTTGGTTTTATGGCACATCAATCACTGTAGATTAATAATGCCGAATCCATTTTTATACATATAAACAGTTCTATTTCAAACAATTCAGTTTAGCATAAGAACAGTTTACATATCATAACCTTGAAATTAAAACAATTCAGTTTAACATAAATACACACAGTTAAATGTTGACCAAAATAATTGGGGGTGTCCTCGTGGTGTAATGGCTAAAACGATGGACTACGGAATCGTAGTAAGCGAGTTCGTATTCCAGTCGCGCTATTACGTTCACTTTCGGACAAATACCCTTAGGAAAGGTATGAACCCC
>CAUZXS010001289.1:130000-155000 GCA_963585895.1 Sepioteuthis lessoniana | reverse complement strand
TATATATATATATATATATATATATATATGAATTTCTTTTATTTTTGGTCTGAGACAGCTGTAGTGATCCATACGAAAATATACCCAACAATTTTACGGGTACTATGCTGGTAGGGACATACACACACACACACAAACGCACACACATACACCTTATTACACGTAGAAAGACACACTCACTTATATATATAAACCCATTCTTTCACAAACACACATGTATCGATACATTTTTACGCACACATATATTCAGATAAATATTTTTACGCAAACCCAAACTCATCCACCTATATATATATATATATATATATGTATATGTCAGAACTCTATCTCTCTCTCACACATACACACACACTGTATACAGACATCCTGACACGCACAAAAAAGCACACACACACACGTACACATCACGCGCACACACGCACATACGCACGCACACACGCCCCCTCCACACGCCCCCCCATATATATATATATATATATATATTCTTAGTCTTTCATACATATATATGTGAGATTGTTTGTGTCTCTCTCACACACACACTCACACACACACACACACACATATATATATATATATATATATATATATATATATATATATATGCATTCTTAAACTTTCATATATATGTATATGTGAGATTGTTTGGGTGTCTTACACACACACCCGCGCGTGCGCGCGTATATATGTATATATATATATATATAGATATAGCATTCTTACTGAAATGAATACCGAGAAATGCATCTATACATGCATATATATATATATATATATATATATATATATATATATATATATTCTTCTACATAGAAGCTCACGTATATATGTATACATATAGATATTTTGACACTCACATATATATGCATATCCTTGCACACATAAATACTCGCATACACTTTCACATATATCTAAGTATATGCAAATTCTTTCGAGTATTCACATACAAAACCTACATACACATTCTCTGTCTCTCTCTCTTCCACTCTCTCTCTCTCTCTCTCTCTCTCACACACACACACACACACACACACACACACACATATATATATATATATATATATATATATATATATATATATAACATAAGACAAGACAGATTCTTCTGCAAACATCCCAAATCTACGTTGACAGAATAGCAGACATTCCTTTGCAGGAACAGCTGGAAACATTCTGAAATAGCAAAAAAGAAGAAAAGAACTTCTACCGGATTTCTCACTTACAGCCATTCTTTCCCTAAGCATCCGCATCCACTGATTTTGAAACCTATACCCAGTATTCGCTTTTCATAAACACCAGATGCCAAAATACAGCACAAACTGCCAATAAATAACGTCGGTGTTATATGAACACAAATTTTTCATTTTGTATTTGTTTAATTTTTGTCCATTTTTATAGGTATTTTCCTTATGAAATCATTGTACGCAAACAACGGTACATTAATATGACAGTTTGTGGGGATCGAACTGACGACAGCTGTCATAATCTGCAAGGCTATTTATTACCCCTTCCTCCAAATTCTTTTTTGATAGGGTAAAAGAAAAGACCAGTTTATAGTAAGAACCTATGGAAACTAACCTCTCGATGTCAGATACTAAAATTGTCCAAGTCCCCTTTGTATTCTTCCCCTACTCATGAAAACATCTCCCCAGTTAGGCATTAAGGGTACCCCTTTTAGGCAATAGGGACAGGTACTTCTTAAAAAGAATGACCCTATTGAATTGAACTTGGTGTCCCTAGACGTAACAAAATTAAGCTAGCCAAAAGACAGTATTAACCGAGCTCAATGTCACATTATTGGGGAACCAAGCAAGAATCGAACTCACTCAGTGGAAATTCTCACTTTCTAGTCCATAACGAAACACTTTATTAGCACAAGACTACGTGTCTTTGGAATCTAACTCATTTTGAATGTTTTGAAACGAAGTTACTATCCATTATTCTAGGGAAGTTATATTATCACATTATATATTAATTCGACCCCCTCTGATACCAAGTCAATTTTTAAGCGAGTACAGCTGGTTTGATTTCAAAATTTTCCTTCTCCTAGACTGGTAACATGAAAATATATCACTGAGCAACCCAATGATTAATACGGAATAGAAATAATTACTTGAGACAATATAGATATTAGTATCTAACAGGAATAGTTGAAACAATACACCTGTGTGCAAATTATTTGTATTAGATAGGAATACTTGAAACCATACACCTGTGTGCAAATTATTTGTATTAGATAGGAATACTTGAAACCATACAAGTGTATGCAAATTATTTGTATTAGATAGGAATACTTGAAACCATACAAGTGTATGCAAATTATTTGTATTAGATAGGAATACTTGAAACCATCCATCTGTGTGCAAATTATTTGTATTAGCTGAGAATACTTGATACCATATAAATGTGCGCAAAAAAAAACCTCTTAAAAACAGTTACAAAAACATTGCAAATATGAACGATCAATGAACACGTTTTCCTAACCTTTAGGCATAATACAACCCTAGATGGTTTGACATGCCTTTAAAATCAATCAATGAATCAATCAACTGGAACTCTAAATAAAGAGATCTACCCTTCCATTCTTCTTCTTCTTCTTCTTCTTCTTCTTCTTCTTAAAGCCCTGCCGTTGGGGTTTAAATACACCAACTACCATTCTCCGCAGAGGATACATTTGAAGTGTAATGATTACTGTCTTAGAAGAGAGACGCAGCCCCTCGAGTTCGAATCCTGAACTAATACCTTTTGGAAAGGAATAAATCCAACTATCGGTAAATAGTAGGGCACATTTGACTCTTTAACCTTGGTATAGTGACCGGTCCAGTAGGAACCTTTGAATTTAAACCTTTTAAACTCCGCTCGAAATTGACCATGGATAGCATCCTGTTCGTGCGGAAAGGTTGTTAAATATCTACATCTCCTGCAGAGGACTAAGACCTCTCCAAAAAATGGCTACACGGGATTTGACACGAAACTGAATTCAGTTTTGAGAATCCACTCCTGGATCTCTGGATAGTTTGCTTTCGGGGCTACTTTACCATCACAATTATTGATAACAATAATTGTGAAGGTAAAGTAGGAAGACTTGAAACCAAATAACTGTGCGCAAACAAATATTTATGATTATTAAGTTAGATATTTCTTGATACAATATAATAGTTTGGCTAGTTTGATTAAGTTTCTTTGTTTAATGGCATAGCAATCTTCGTGGTTTATTTAATGCTAAACCCATCCTTGTAGAAGAAGAGTAGTGGTACTTCCAAATCCATTGCTAGAAGAATAAGGGGGTTCATATCTTCCCCTAGAGAGAACGTAAATGCGCATCTGCAGTTCGAACTTGTCAAATACAATATTGCTGTCCAGCACGTTAGCTACTACACAATAGGGACTACCCCCACTCATTTGTTGATTCGTTGGTAACGTTTTATGGCATATCGACCTTTGTAGGTTATTTAATGCCAAATACTGTTCATACATATATATTGAATACATAGGTTTTGTAAAAGAATAATTTTTTTATTACCCAGTCGCCTGGGGCTGTAGAATATACCGACTGCACCTGTGCAGATGGGGTAAGATCCCCCCAACGAGTGTCCTGATATGACGCTAAACAATCTGATGGTGACGTTCCTTTAATGCTAGAGCTTTGGGGAACGCGGAGTACCCTTTATTGCCATTGCTCCCAGGTCCACTCTGGCTCGATAAGAGTCCTATCTATGGGTTAAATAGAACTAAACCATGATTCTTTCACAATACTGGTTTCTGCGTACTTATGCTAAACAGAATTATTTGAAATAGAACTGTTTTTTGACATTGAAATTGTATTTACTCTAAAACGAATTGTTTAACATAGAACTGTTTTGACATCTAACTGTGTGTAAACAAAATCTTTACTTATACTAAACTGAATAAGCTGAATTATAACTGTTTGACTAAACTGAATAGATTGAAATAGAAATGTTTTTCACAATTAAACTGCATACTCACGCTAGACTGAATTGTTTTAAATAGAACTGATTATTTCTGTTAAAATGGATTTGGCGTTAAATAACCTACAAAGGTTGATATGCCATAAAACCCAACCAACCAAACAAACAAACAACCAACCAATAATTTGTAGGTAACATTTTTAATAAGCTAGAGCTTGTTAGTTTGCTCGCAGTTAAATGGTTTCAAGAACTGCAATCAACCACTAATAATTCTAATATTGTACTATAGGTAAATACGGTTATTTGCGAAATGTACATGGGACGTTCATTACATATATATATATAACGTAGAACACTTAAAGAACATAGGAATCTCGAAATTCGAAAACACAAAACGACTTCTTGTTAAAGGTTTCGACATAAGGAGGAGAGACACAATCTTGCTATGCCGTCTTATTCATTTGGCCCCCATCTCGAGCGGCCCCCATAGGGCGCAAGTTCGCCTCGCGTCTGCGAGCTCCAAAAATCGATCCTCCTCGTTTGGTGTCTAGTATTCAACTCCCCAATTTCCTTCGAATATTCCACAAACCTTCACGAGCTTCCGGTGCGTGACGTCACCCGCACCCTGTCACCCCGTTCCGTCATCTCGGGCTATTGTGACATCTCTGAGTGGCACGTCCGCCCCGCGTGCGCGTTACCACCTACATCAAGGTTTGCACCTAACTAACCCATGTGTTGAGCCGAAAGGTTCTCAGCCTAACTAAACTCAAAGGCATGAACCGAAATCCCTTGGCCATTACATTACAATATTAATCATTTGACAGCACACAATTGAATGGTTTCATATTTTACTCTTGAACATAAATAATTCTATTAAGCATTATGTTATATTGTCATCTACAGCATCATTACGACAATAATAAAGACGCAGGAAGACTTCTTTAACAAAATATTTACCTCTCACTTTATTTGTAAGGGTTCGAAAAAGGGTTACTCAAGGTTTGCGTGTGAGAAGGAGCTGGAGACCGAACAGAAACTGCAATATTTTGACCCCCACTCTTATGGCAGTCAACGTTGTGTCTTTCTCGTTATCCTGATGCTCAACCGGAGGCCCTGGGGTCCACTCTGTAGGGTGATGGCTTTCTTTACTGCATATTATCAGCAACTTCTCTGGTCCCCAAACACCATCGGGGTTCCTGAGGGCCCCTTTGGCCGGGCGTGGCTTTCTCTACCACATTCTCGTCTATCTCACTCCAACTGGAACTCGAACTCGAACTCTGTCTTCTGTCTTGGCTGAGTTATATAATAGTTCATCGCCCACTCGATCGCCCACTCGATCTTTGAAATCGCATGTTTGATCGTCATCAAGCGGAAATTACTGTCATGCAGTTCAGAGGTCACTCTCTTCCGGTGCGTCAGTCTATGAGAGTATCATGGGATTTTTTAGCAAGTCCCATTTTGTTAGCCAATTTCCGCCAACGCGATTTCCTCTCCTAACTGCCATTGGAATGTGTCACTTCCTTTCGGTGCATCACCTTGAATGGCATTTTGGGCCCGGTCGAAGGTCAAAATACAACAATTACTAGTGCGTTTTGCAGACAGTTAACTCAAACAAATGCCATTGAGTTGAATGACTAGAAAACTTATATCCTTCACTTAATCCGTATCGTTTAGCAGAAGCCAGGAAAGTCAACAGATTGAAACCGCAAACCACAAATTCATCTTTAACAAAAGCTCCCAAATATTTTAATTTGAATTATTAACAAGAAAGTAAGTGAGCTCAAACTAAATTGAATTATTTTAATTAGAACTGTTTGAATAAATTGAATAGCTTGAAATAGAAATGTTTTGACAATTAAAATGTGTACTAATGCTAAACTGAATTGTTTAAACTAGAACAGTTTATTTGTATAAAAATGGATTTGGCATTAAATAACCAACAAAGGTTGATATGCCATAAAACTTAAACAAACAACTAATCCAGTAATGCTGGAGCTTTGGTGAATGTGGAGTATCACTTTATTGCCTTCGCTCCCAGGTCCACTCTGATCCAGAGAGGCTGCACCTGTAGGGTCCTATCAATGGGTCAAGTAGAACAGCTTGACATTTAAACTCTATGCAAACAAATGACTGATGCCAAATGGAATTGTTAAAAATAGAACTGTCTTGTCATTTAACTGAGTGTAAACAAATAACTGATATTTAATTTAATTGTTAGTGATACATAGGAATTCTTGGAACCATTTATCTGTTAGTGAAAGAATGAACTTGGGCTCGTTTAAAAACTTTATCAAAAAATGTGTTTACAAATCATACATGATTGATATATATGTATAAAAAAGGATTCGGCATTAAATAATCGACAATGATTTATATGCCATAAAACCAAATCAAACCTACTCTTCTACCAGGATGGCATTAAATAATCCACAAAGGTTGATATGCCATCAAACAAAGAAACCAAACTATCGAAATTGTGTGCTCCTGCTTTTCATGCATAAAAATCTTTCGTCTTCAGAAACACACATCCATACACACAAACTCTCTCTCTCTCTCTCTCTCTCTCTCTCTCTCTCTCTCGCACACACACACACACACACACACACACACATATATATATATATATATATATATGCGTAAATGTGATAGATTTACCCTTCACACAGCTTTCTTCAATGATTTTGACCATTCTTCTATTTTCAGCGAGAATGGGAAGATCGTAGCAAGAGTTGTTTAAATTTCTCTATCTCTCCTACCAATGAAATACACTCACCAGACATTTTCGCCAGAAATGAGGACTGACATCTCATTGTGGAAACGTCAAATGGTCCCGCTCTATTACTCTTCACACTGTTTCAATTGTAGGATTCCTACTTATGTCTACATAATCTATGCACGTATAAGAAGAAACCTTGCGCATGGATGCTTCTTAAATTCTCTCTCTCTCTCTCTCTCTTTCTCTCTCTCTGCGTGTGTGCGCGTGTGTGTACGTGTTCTGCACGCATGTTCAGTAGAAGTCAAATAAATAATCACTCCAAGTAATGTTATTCTCGGCGCGGCTGCATGTTTGAAAGGTGTTCTGGATAATCCGAAGAATTTCAGTCTAATGAAGCTTGTAAGAACTAAATGAAGAACAACAGACAAACAGACAGACAGATAGTCAGACAGACAGGCAAAGTAGACACGCCGACAGCAAGGCACCTGAAAAAGAAACAAACACCCACCTTACCCCCACAACAAAAAAAAAACGAGATAAAGAAAAAAAGGAAAAAGAAAAGTGAGAAAGTTATGACATTGATTTGACAAATATAATAAGAAAGGGTGCTCACTGTTTTGGCCATGTGCCCGACGAATATAAGCTTTTAAATTCATTAAAAAGACGTCTGGCGTGAATTGTGTTTCTCAAATTAGACTATATCCAGAAAAGGCCTTGCAGCTATATAAGTGAAATCTTTGAATGGAGGTGAATATACGGTCGTAAAAATTACTCTTAATTAAGAATTATTGAGAAAAGAGAGTTGTTACTCATATCCTATAAATAACAAATTAGCAAGAATCATTGTATATATATATATATTGTATATTTCTCCTATTTCAAACGGGCTTATTGGCCTAGTGGGTAGATTTTGCGCCAATGATTCGGGAGACCTGGGTTCACTCCAGTTCATTTCATACCAAAGACTTTAAAAATGGTACTTGATACCTCCATTCTTAACACTCAGCAATATAAGGTACGTATCAAGGGTAAAGTGGAGTAATCCAGGGAAAGGAGTAGCGCCGTCCCCTACATTTCGGTGTAGTAACTATTGAAAAGGGAGCCTTCTGGTCGCCCTTGATTAAGGGAGACAACTTTACTTTTACTTACTCTTCTATTTAGATATGAAAGGTTTTCTTTGTGTGAGGAGTAAAAGGAACTTGATCAACGATTTCTCAAGTTTAATGTAATGCTGATAGAAATCGTGCATGCACATTTTATGACTGTTGGTCAATCACTTTCTTCGCTGGGTCGACAACATTTCAGCGAAGCCTTGTGCGAAGGAATCTTTTACGTAAACTTCAATTATTAATACCCTCGGGAAAGACATAAACCTTCTAATCCCCCCCAGCTAAATACTATTACAATTACTCTTCTTCAACAATCTAAGGCTTCTTTGTTTAATAGCATATCAACCATCGTGATATCTTTAATGCCAAAGCCATCTTTGTAGAAAAACATATTTAAGGCTTCTTTATTTAATGGCATATCAACCTTCGTGGGTAATTTAATGCCAAAACCATCCTTGAAGAAGTACAGTAGTTTTACTATTAAACTCATCGTTTGTTGAATGAGAGAGATAATATTTTTTCTAAAGGCTCTTCGTCCAAAAATGAATGCAAAAGCACAACTGGAGTTCGAACTCGCTTACTTGAATGCCGTAGTTCAGCACTTTAGCCACAACATAATAAAGACTCCCCTCCGTATGATACTAAATGTAATCTTTGCAATAGTTCAAAATGTTCGTGAACGAAATTTCCATTTCGAATTTTTCATAATTCCGGTTTTACTTTCAATAAATTTCTTTTGTTTTTTACTTTGATAAATTCTGTTTCCTTTCAGAACGTTTTATTGTCATTTCATAAGAAATTACTATAAAATTATACAATGATTATCAGAACAGAGAAATCAAAATAATTTTTTTTTCAGATTTAAAGAAATGGCAAATTTTCAAAGATTTTTTATTTATGTGTCTTAACTGGACAATGGCATGATGGTTAGAGTGTTCGCCAATGGCCCGAGAGACCTGGGTTCAATCCCAGGTCGAGTCATACCAAAGACTCAAAAAATGGTACTTGATGCCTCCTTGCTTAACATTCAGCAATATAATGTAGTCATCAAGGGTAAAGTGGACCAATCCAGGGAAAGAGTATCGCCCTCCCCTACACCTTGGTGTAGTAGCTATTGAAAATGGAGCCTTCGGGTCACCCTCGACTAAGGTCGCCAACTTTTACTTTACTATATAATCTCAATAATTTACATGCAGTTGTATCGTTTCAAAGAAGTAATAATAATTAGGCGGTAGTGTTTAACTCGGTCGAAGTTGCTTGAAGCAGGTACCAGGAAACCCCAGCATTAACACCACGCGGCCGACCCTCCTTGAGCTTCATGGACCCGTCCCCACAAGGCTCTAACACTCCTCAAAGGGGTTAGGTTTATCGCTTTGCACTTGAGTGCTTATGCTAAACTGAATTGTTTGAAATTAAACTATCTTTGACATTGAAACTGTACTTACACTTAACTCAATTGTTATATATAACTGTTTGAATAAACTGAATAGTTTGAAATTGAAACGTTTTTGACAATTAAACTGTGTACTCATGCTAAACTGAATTGTTCAAAATAGAACTGATTATTACTAGAAAAAATGGATTTGGCGTTAAATAACCTACAAAGGTTGATATGCCATAAAACTCAACCAACCTTCAACCTTCTCCATTTCAGCACTGTTATTTACCATTAGTTCTACGGAGAAAAATTGGATTCTAAAAACGTTTTCATTAAAGCTCTAATGTAAAAAGGAATATTTGGAGTTATGCTAGTATGTCTCTATTCCTGGATTTGTGCATATACAGGTTAATTTTTTCGATCATTTTAATGAATTGTGAACATGATTTTAGAATTTTTTTTTCTTTAATCTTTAATTTAGCTGTCAAATGATTAAAAAAAATTTTTTTCAATTGAGGAAAAACTTCTTCTTCTTCTTCTTCTTCTTCTTCTTCTTCTTCTTCTTCTTCTTCTTCTTCTTCAACCTATTGACACACTTTTTAAAATAGCTGAAAATGTCAATGACATTTTAATATTGTGTCCAATGTTTGCAACAATATTTCCACTAGCTATATAAACCTACAAATAACAGACACAATCAGTTAATTGAAGTTTTATATGCAACTGTGCAGTTATATATATATATATATGTATATATATATATATATATATATATATATATATATATATACGCACCCATAAGCGCTTAGGACACACATAAATACACGTAATAATAATAAATCATTTTAAATAGAAATTAAATCTTAGTCAAAATTTCTCGCGATTGGAAATTGTGTAAAGATTTTTTTGAAGAATTCCTAGAAGAAATCCAACCTCAGTTAGACGTATTTCTAACCATAATTCCCCAGAAAGAGAATTGGCATAATTTTAGAAAGAATGGTGATAAGGATTAGAACCACATGAAGTCTTACACAGAAGAATGATAAAAAGTCAAAGGGGAATTGGTGAAAGGAAAAGTTGAGAGAAAATTTTTTGTTATTAATTCATGGAATAAAATGCGGGTATTTTAATGGGTTTTAATGCTTGAAGATTTCTGGGGAAAAAGATTTTTAAAAAAGAAAAAAAAAAAAAAAGAAAAATAGAATTATTATGCTGAAGGTGTTTTAAATCGGCATTTGACAAAGACTTTCGAATATCACTTTTTGTGTTTTAAAGTTGAAATTGTTTCTGTCGCGAAGAAGAGGTAATGCCGGATTTAAAAGACAAAACAACAAAAATAAAATTAAATTAAATAAAACAAAGAAGAATTCAAGAAGAGTTTAAAAAGAATTTAAGAATTTAAGAGGAGGTTTTCACAAGAAAATTCAAGATACCATCCCTGCAATAATTAATATCTAAACCTTAGAATAGAATTTTAAAAAAGAAAAAAAAAGAAAAAAAAGGATGTTAAGATGAGAGCTATGACGATCTTTGTTGGAGTGTTTGAAATATTCCCAAACAGCCGGGCAAAAAAGGTTAGAATTTTCATCACAAAGATTAAAAACGGTACGTAATGTTCACAGAAGAACCAATAGCAAGTATTAAAGAATTAACATTCTATGAAATCGATATCTGAAAGAATTGAGGCGGTTACAAAAACTCAAAGAAGGGCAACTGAGTAATAAATCTAATTTGGTTATCAAAGAATTCCATATATTTTCCAATATTGGGCTATCCCATTATATCTTCCTCAATATGACTTTAAAAAAATAATTGAATAATTTAATCTCGTTAGATAAGTACTGCTTTATGAAACCGGAATATTTAGCTATTAAAGAAGAAGGGTTTTGCATCTCATTTGCTGTTTGTTTATTTACTGCTAATTAAAAGCCGTAATTTTTGCAAGGGGTATGTATTTGCCCAAAGCCACCGTAACGTGCAGGATGCGACACAAAGCCAATTTTTATAGCAGTTCTGGTTTGAATTCAGAGTTTTTCCTACCCTGGTGCAGATGCCATACCAAGGCTAAATGACCAATATGGCATCGTATTTACCTATAGCTGTGGGTGTAAGAAGAAAAGTTGGCTTCATGCAAATTAAAACTCGATTTTTATCAGAGATAGTAGTATTAATTTTTGGTTGCGAATTTTATCTAACACGCCGGCCTGTTCACAAGATACCAAGAATTATAATGGTTAATATTAACTGGTAATGGATAATAATCTATTTTCATAATAATAATTATAAGAAGAAAAAGAATGACAATAATAATAACAGCAGCAGCAGCCACAGCGCCGGAAAAGAGCCTTTCAACTTGAATTTATCAGGCTTGAGTTAAAGGTTTCAACATAAGGAGGAGAGACACAATCCTCTAAATAGAACTAAACCATGATTCCTTCACAGTACTGGTTTCTGCGTACTTACGCTAAACTGAATTATTTGAAACAGAACTGTTTTTGGACATTGAAACTGTATTTACACTAAACTGAATTGTTTAACATAGAACTGTTTTGACATCTAACTATGTGTAAACAAAATCTGTACTTATACTAAACTGAATAGGCTGAATTATAAATGCTTGACTAAACTGAATAGATTGAAATAGAATTGTTTTTCACAATTAAACTGTCACACTCCTGCTAAACTGAATTGTTTTAAATAGAACTGATTATTTCTGTGAAAATGGATTTGGCGTTAAATAACCTACAAAGGTTGATATGCCATAAAACCCAAACAACCAACCAATAATTTGTTGGTAACATTTTTAATAAGCCAGAGCTTGTTAGTTTGCACACAGTTAAATGGTTTCAAGTACTGCAATCAAACACTAATAATTTTAATATTGTACTATAGGTAAATACGGCTATTTGCGAAATGTACATGGGACGTTCATTACATATATACATAACGTAGAACACATAAAGAACATAGGAATCTCGAAATTCGAAAACGCATAACGACTTCTTGTTCAGGTACGAAACCTTTTTATTAACTTTGAGTTAAAGGTTTCGACGTAAGGAGGAGAGACACAATCTTCTATGCTGTCTTATTCATTTGGCCCCCATCTCGAGCGGCCCCCATAGGGTGCAAATTCGCTTCGCGTCTGCGAGCTCAAAAAGTCAATCCTCCTCGTTGGGCGTCTAGTAATCAACTCCCCAACTTTCTTTCAATTCTCCACAAACCTCTGCGCGCTTCCGGTGCGTGACGTCACTCGCACTCCGTCACCCGTTTCGTCTCGGACAATTGTGACATCTCTGAGTGACATCTTCTTCCGCCCGCACGCGCCCGCGTTAACACCTGCCTCAATGTTGCACCTAACTAACCCATGTGTGGAGCCGAAAGGTTCTCAGCCTAACTAAACTCAAAGGCATGAAACGAAATCCCTTGGACAAAAAATCTGATTCATTTAACCACACCGACGGAATCATTGACTGAATATAAAGAAACACATGTTAAGAGAGGATAATATACCCCTTGGGGGGTGTCCTCGTGGTGTAATGGTTAAAGCGATGGACTGCGGAATCGTAGTACGCGAGTTCGTTCTCCAATCGCGCTATTACGTTCACTTTCAGGCAAATACCCTTGGGAAAGGTATGAACCCCCTTATCCTCCCAGCTATGGGTTAAATAGTACCACTACTGTTCTTCTAGGAGAATGGCTTTGGAATTAAATAACCTAAAAAGAGTTGATATGCCATTAAAAAAAGAAACCAAACGAAACCTATACCCCTTGGAAAATATTAAAATACTATCGAATATTGATATCTGAAAAACTGTATGAACACCAACCAAAACCTGTAAAAGAAACCAAATAAGATACTATTTTTTAGGAGAATTAATTTTTATTAATTGCGGTCTTTTTTTTCCTCATCTTGCTAGTTTTTGCGTTGTTTCTTCTTTCACTACGTTTCGGCCAAATTTCACCTCTGGCCTTCTTCAGGTGATTTTACTGCGACCTCGGATAGGAATGCTGAGTCTTGTAACCGTATACCCAGTAATTACTGCCTTCCATAGTTGTTGTCTATTGCGCCACGTTTTTGACCAAGTAAACCTCTGGCCGGTTTGGGTAGGATTTGAAACCGCTATCTTCTGACCATGCTCAACTCGAACCGTAGAGACTCAACGCCTCTTTCCGCTGCGCCACGAGCCCCGAAGAGCGATCAAGGATGGATTTTTTGGTCTTATAAATCCAATTATTTGTTTTCCTTATCTGGTCTTCTCTAATCGGGTCCGTACGGAATTTTGTTATTGTCTTTAATTGGAATCATTTTGAGATGAGGCTTCTTAATCTGAGAATTAATTTTTATTTATTGCGGACTTTTTGTCCTCATCTGGGTAGTTTTTGTGTTGTTTCTTCTTTCACTACGTTTCCACCAAATTTCACCTCTGGCCTTCTTCAGGTGATTTACCGCGACCTCGGATAGTAATGCTGAGTCTTGTAACAGTATCCTCAGTAATTACTGCCTTCCATAGTTGTCTATCGCACCACGTATTTTTAGGACTTAGCTATCTAAGTAAGTAAATTTGGAAACCATAGTCGAGGGCGATCAGGAGGCTCCCTTTTCAATAGCTACTACATCAAAGTGTAGGGGAGGGCGCTACTCATTTCCCTGGATTGTTCCACTTTACCCTTGATACGTGCCCTTTATTGCTGAGTGTTATGCAAGTAGGCATCAAGTACCATTTTTAAAGTCTTTGGTATGACGCGACTTGGGATTGAACCCAGGTCTCCCGGAGCATTGGCGAAACTGATAGAAAAAATAATGAACAATAGACAAGATATAGTTGACTATGAAAGAAAAAAATACCTTCTTATTTATATGTCTCTGCTAAAAGATAATGAAGAAAGTCAAAGAATATAATGGAATAAGTAAATACTAAGACCTGGAGATAGAAATTGAAAAAAACGGCAAAAAAAAAAAAAAAAAAAAGTGACCCCTAAAACCAAGCCTTGCATCAGTAGTTGTAAAAGCCCTGGGTATGATCAAGAAAGGGACCAATTAACACATTAACAAGATACCTGGCAGTCCAATCCTATATGAAATAAAAACAATTGCACTTTGTGGAACTGCTTATCTACTAAGGAGAGTGCAATTAATGTACTGAAAATATCACCAAAAGAAGCAGCGAAAAACATAAATTCTGAGAATGCATATAATCCCTAGATTTTGGGGGTAAAGATTCGGTGAAGGATTGTAAAAAAGCGAAATAAAACTGAAAATTTAATAATAACAATAATAATAGTGAAAAACGAGTACCAGACTAAACACGAAAGAGTGGGTGAGAAAGGTGATCCACTGGGATTTGTGCAAGAAGTTTAAATCTGACGAGACGAAAAAATGGTATATGCACAACCCAGGACCCGTCCTAGAAAATGAGACCCACAGACTTCTCTGGGATTTTGAGATAATCTCGGCCAGACGACCACGTACAATAATTAGGGATATCAGTTAATTATTTTAGTTGTAAATTTTAGTTGCAGGATTTTGCTTATGATCAAGGTCAAAGTTGGAGAGGGCATTTTTTTTTACTTTGGGATGTCAAGTATGTTATAAGAGAGTTCAAAGAAGGAGAGTTGTTTATGTATCAATGGTTAAGTCCCTCAGTGACACGTCACGTCTAAGTCCCAAATATCAGCTGAATAGTATTCTAAAACAAACAATTGTGTAGAATCAGCTGATATTTGGGACTTAGACGTGACGTGTCACTAAGGGACATTTTACTGGCGTGTCACTTAAGGATTTCGTAATTCGTAAGTTTAGAGATGTGTATTTAAGAAACCGATTTGAAAACGACTGGAGCTAGATCCCCAAAGACCCACAGCAGACACACGAGAGACGATGTTGAGGTCTTTACGAAGAAGACGTGGAGAAGACGAAGAAGCGGACGATGAAAGAAGTCATGCATGCACAAAAGGACTGGGGAGCAAAAAATTGTCTTTCTGTCTGTCTGTCTGTCTCTCTTTTGTCTCTTCCTGAAGAGCTGTCTGCATATCTTCTTGCTGACAGATTTTCTTCTCACTATTTCCATTTTCGGCAACTGCTTTTAGAGACGGTGCAGCTCAAATAAATTTCGCGAAACCAACGGAAGCGATTTGTGCTCGAGTCTCTTTTTATCACGGTCAGGTTGCTACGGTGGGGCTGATTGTTTAATGGGTCATTAGAACACCTTAAAATGTGCCATAACGTTACAGACCAGACGTAGTGATAGTCAACAACAACAACAACAGCAACAACAAAAAAGAACCTGCCGAATAGAGGACTTTACCGTTCCAGCAGACGACAGAATAAAACTGAAAGAAATCGAAAAAAGAGATAAGTACCTCGACCTTGCTTGAGAACTGAAAAAAACTATGGAACACGAAAGTGAAGTGATATCAATTTTAATTGTCCCCACAGTACAGTCACCAAAAGATTAATAAAGTGACTGGAGGACATGAAAATAAGAGGACAAGTGGAGACCATCAAACTACAGTATTGTTGAGATCGGCCAGAATACTGTGAAAAGTCCTGGTGACTTGAAAAGACTTGCTGTCACTCAGACTCCAGTGGAAACCCATCTGCTAATGCTGGTGTGAAACACTCTCAAAAGAGTAAAAAGAAATAATATACAAAAAATAGCTAATGTAGGTTATGAGTTGACAGATATAAACAGTTAATCACATAATAAGTGAATGCAATTGACTAGCCACTAGGAATACAAGACTAGAAACAATTGGGTGTAAAAGGCGATTCACTATGAATTGTGTGAGAGATTAAAATCTGACCAGAGTATTAAATGATAATGCAAAATCTAGAACCCATCCCAGAAAATGAGATGATTCAAATTCTCTTGAATTTTGAGATATAAGCAGATTCCCTAATCACGGTTAGAACTAGAATTAATTGTCAAGTATTAATTAACTACTATTAATTAGCTTGTTTAATAACAAGAATAAAAGCACAACAAAGTGAAAATTAACGAAAACGAGAAGTTACACAAATAATTTATTTTACCCGAAAGTTGAAAAAGCAGTGAGATATAACGGTGTTACCTATTGTAGTTGGTGCCCTTAAAACAGTCCCCAAGGGCCTGGCAAAGAGACTGTGGAAAGTGAACATTAGGGAAAGAATTGGGACCATCTTGACCACAGCAGTGTTAAGTTTGGTTAAAATATTAGAATCCTGGAACCACGAAAAGACTCACTGCCACTCAAATTTCAGTGATGATACACAAATCAAAACTGGTGTAAAAGCTTGCCAAGCGTAAAGAGTAAGGTGACAGTGATAACAATTGTTGTCGGAGCATTCCAAACAGTCTCCAGGGCCCTGGAAAAGAGACTGGTGGAACAAGAGATTAAAGAAAGAGTCGAAATTATCCAGTTCCCACATCTGTTAAAATCAGCTTGAATACCACGAAAATCTTGGAGACTCGAGGAGGCTGGCTGTTACTCAGACCTTATTTGTTTAATGGCATATTAACCTTCTTGGGTTATTTAATGTCTAATCAATCCTTCTGGAAGAACAGTAGGAGTACTTTTAAAATCATAGATGGGAAGATAAGGGGGTTCATTCTTTTTCAAAGGGTATTGGCCCGAAAGTACACGTAATAACGAGACTGGAGTTCGAACTCGCTTACTACGATTCCACAGTCCATCACCATGTGGACACTGCCTCTCAGACTTCAGTAAAAACACGCAAGAAAAGTTGCAAAGAGTAAAATAATAATAATGCAGAGATTTTGAGATTTAATTTGATCCCCTAAGTTGAGACCTCGTCTTAATTAACCAGAAATTAAAAAAATGTCTTCTAGTTGATTTTGATATTCCAGTGGACCATAGATAGAAATTAAAGAAAACAAAAACGATTAACAAATACTTGAGACTCGACAGAGAACTGAAAGAAAATGTAATATCAAATTAACGGTGAAACCAATTGTAGATGGTACACTTGGAACAGTCCGCAAAGGTTTGGAAAAACAAAGACTGGATATACTGGAAGTGAAAAGAAGATTCGAGAATATCCAGATCACAGCATTTTAAAGATGGAAGAGAATACTGAGAAGAGTTCTGCTGTCACTCAGACACCAGAGAAAGAGCACCAGTTTGGTCTGGTGGGAAAAATTCTCAAGAGTGAAATAGTAACAATATGTTAAGATGATTCAATACAAGGAATCTCGGCCAGAAGACAAGACCTAATAATAATCAACAAAAAAAAAACAAAAAAAAAAGAAAAAAAAGAAAGAGAAATTGCAAAATAGTCGACTTTGCTCTCTCGGCTGACCACAGAATAAAACAGAAAGAATGTGAAAAGATGGATAAGTACCTCGACCTTGCAAGAGAATTGAAAAAACTGTGGAACATGCAGGTGACAATTATACTTATTGTGATTGGTGCTTTTGGTACAGTGACTAAAGGAATTCTAAAATGACTGGGGGACTTGGAAGTTGGCGGAAGAGTGGAGACCATCCAAACTACAGCATTATTGAGAACGGTCAGAATACTGAGAAGAGTCCTGGATACTTGATGAGACTTGCTGTCACTCAAACTCCAGTGAAAGACCATCAGCTAAAACTGATATGAAAAGCTTTAATGAGAAAATAATAATAATAGAAAGCAAAAGAAAGACAAGTACTTGGACCTTGCTTGAGAATTTAGAAAGCTGTGGAACATTAGAGTGATAGTGATACCAGTTGTAATTGGATCACTTGGAACGGTCCCTAAAGGCTTGGGAAAGGGGCAAGAAGAATCGGAAATCGGAAGACAAATTGAGACCGTTCAAATTACAGCATTGATAAGAAAGGTCAGAATTCTGATAAGAGCCCAGGAGACTTGAGGAGACTTGCTTTCACTTAGACTCCCGTGAATGACCATCTCTAATACAGGTGTGAGGAACTCACGATAAATAATAATAATTATAATAATAATCTTGCTAGAGAATTGAAAAAGCTGTGGAACATGAAAGTAACGATTGTGTCAATTGTGATTGGTTCCTTAGGCACAGTAACTAAAGGATTATTAAAAGGCCTGGAGGACTTGGAAGTTGGCGGACGGGTAGAGACCATCAAAACGACAGCATTGCTAAGAACGGCCAGAATCCTGAGACGAGTCCTGGAGACTTGAGGAGACTTTCTGTCACTCAGACTCCAATGAAAAACCATCAGCTAACACTGATGTGGAAAACTCTAGAGGAGTAAAAAATAATATCATCATTATCATCATATATTTCGTGGGAAAAGACGAAAATAACGTTGTAGATGCAGAAAATGGACATTTAATTTTTTTCCTTTTAGGCTCTGTTGAATGATTGCTGTGTAAAGAGAGAGAGAGAAAGAGAGAGAGAGAGAGAGAGAGAGAGAGAGAATAAAAAGACGTAAAGAGAAGAAAATGAATAAAAATGGCGCTAAATGTGGTAAGAAGCTCTTGTAGTTTCACTTTCAATATGGAATCATCTTGACTTGTATCTGTCGGTGAAGCACTGAGGAGCAAACATGGTAAATATACATCAAGATGGTGAGTTGATGAAGGTTGGACGTGAGACAGGGATAATAAGGTGAGGTAGAAAGGAGGTTGGGTTTTTTCTTTATTAAAAAAAAGTGAAAATAAAAAGTGGGAATGGAAAGAAGAGGCTAAAAATAAAGGGAAACGTATTCTGCGTGGAAAGAAAATAGAAACCCATTAGAAAATGGCTTAAAAAATAAACGAAATGAATTTTAACGTTTTATTTTGTCCCAGTGATATAAATAATGCCATATCGATGATATTAAAGTCGTGTCCTTTGCCGAATAAGGTGGAGCTTAGAAGATAAGGGTAACGTGGAATTAACGTAATGAATTTGAAGAAAAAGAAATGAAGGAAGGAAAAAAGACAGAAATGAACTTTATAATGGGTGAAGTTGAAAGAGGAAACGAGAGCGTGAATCAGAAAAAAAGTGATTTTTTGGTTTCTTTGTTTAATGGCATATCAACTCTTTTTAGGTTATTTAATGCCAAAGCTATTCTCCTAGAAGAACAGTAGTGGTGCTATTTATGGGAGGATAAGGGGGTTCATACCTTTCCCTAGGGTATTTGCCCGAAAGTGAATGTAATAGCGCGACTGGAGTACGAACTCGCGTACTACGATTCCGCAGTCCATCGCTTTAACCATTACACCACAAGGACACCCCAGAAAGAAAAAAAAAAGTGAGGAAATGTTAGAATCAGTGAAAAAGTGAAAAATAGAGGAATAAAAGAAATGGGGGCAGTCTCGGCTGAATACAGAGTAAAACTAAAAGAAAGAAAGGGAAAAGAAATATAAATACCAGGACCTTGCTAGAGAATTGAAGAAACTGTAGAACATAAAAGTGACGTTTATACCAATTTAAATTGTTGCTCTTTGTACAGTTAACAAATAATTAAAAAATGGATTGGAGGAATTGGAAATAAGAGGACAAATAAAGACCATTCAAACTGCTGCATTATTGAGACCGGCCAGAATACTGAGAAAAGTCCTGGAGACTTGAGTATAGTAAAGTAAAGTTGGCGACCGTAGTCGAGGGTGATCAGAAGGCTCCCTTTTAAATAGCTACCACACCGAGTTGTAGGGGAGGGCGATACTCCTTTCCATGGATTGCTCCACTTTACCCTTGATCCGTACCTTATATTGCTGAGTGTTAAGCAAGGAGGTATCAAGTACCATTTTCAAAGTCTTTGGTATGACGCGACCTGGTATTAAACTCAGGTGTCCCGGACCATTGGCGAACATTCTTACTGTCTCTCAAACTCCTGTGTAAGACCATTAGCTAACATTGATGTGAAAAACTCTCAAGGAATAATAATAATATTAATAATATGGTGTGCTTGGAACAATCCCCACAGGATTGGTAAAAGACTGAAAAACATGGAAATAATAGGACAAGTCGAGACCATCCTGACAATAGTATTATTAAGAGCAGCCAGAATACTGAAAAGAGTCCTGGAGACTTAAGGGGACTTGCTGTCTCTCAAACTCCAATGAGAAACCATCAGATAACGCCGGTGCGAAAAAATCTCAAAATAGTAAAAAAAATGATAAGCACAGATTAGCATTTGTGACCCAAAGGTATCAAATTGAAGGTTTTAAAATTACTGCACTAAATAGGACGTTGTACCACCAGATGCTCAAACGTGTTAATGGCTCAATCGCTATGTCTCACGTAGTTGTCGGACCTTGTTGTAACATCGCCGTGGGAAAAATTGATAAACATGCAAAACTCTGTCTTAGTTCGCAAGCACAAAGTTTATTCACTTCAACAGTTTTTAGACAGTCACCGGTTGAAAGACCGAGAGTATAAAACTGAGTCGACCTCGTTAGCTGGACAAAGCGAAACAACAGTTCATGAGAAGAAATCGGGAAAAAGCGCTGACCTATAAATTTCTTCCTGGTTTTATGTTGTAATGGTAACATGCTTGTTCGCTGGTTTCATCTTCAAAAGTTCAAGTCTGATGTGAGACATCTTTTCAGAGCCTACCATCCAAATGGGGCTCGTACATTTTAGTCTGTTCTTACAACTTCGTGTCTTGTGTTCAACTCGCATTTTTACCTCTTCGTGTCCGACTACTAACTTACTTTAAAACCCAAGTTGTCTCCTAATTTCCACATGGTGTCGGCGAGAGGAACATCATCGTCCGCTGGTTCCACACCTGCGCAGAAGATTTAGGACCTCTGTTTTTTTTCCAGTCTTGTTTTATAACCATAGTCATTAACCCGTGACTGGCTGACTAACAACTAGAGATTTAGCTTAGGTCACTTAGAGGTCAGCTGTCTTTTTCAGTAAACTCTATGTCTGCTTTTATTTCTTATTTTTCTTCATTCTCTCTTTCCTCAAAAATTAATTCCTCGTTCTCTTTATAACTTGAATCTATCATATCACTTTCCTGAAGAAGACGCATTAAACTCTCTGTGATTTTGAGATACAATCAGATCCCTTAATTCCGGACAGAAGACCACAAAAAAAAAACGAAAGAAAAAAGAACTTGTCAAGTAGTTGACCTTTTCGTTTTGGCGGACCACAGAGTGAAAAAAAAAAAAAAAAAAAAACGAAACTAAAAGAGAGATAATTACTAAGACCTTGCCTGAGAACTAAAAAAGCGAAGGAACATTAAGATGCCGGTGATATCAATTGTAATTGGTACAATCGGAACGATTCCTAAAGGCTTGTTAAAGAAAGTGGAAGAATTGAAAATGGAAAGACGAACCAAGACCATCTACTCGACACCATTGCTAATATTGGCCAGAACACTGCGAAGAAACCTGAAGAAATAATAAAAATAATAATGACGATTGTCTTTGGGAGGATTTTGTTCTTCGAGCAGATCATAGAGATAAAATAAAAGATAGGGAAAAGAAAAACAAGTATTTGGATCTTCTTGCCAGATAGCTAGAAAAGCTGTGGAACATGACGGTGACAGTGATACCAATAATAATTGGAGCACCCGGAAATAATTTCCAAGAGCTTGAAAAGGAAACGGTCATAAGTGGAAATCAGGAGTAAAAATCGAAACCATGCAGACTACATCATTGATAAGATCGGCGAGAATATTGAGAAGAGTCCTGGACACTAGAGAAGACATGCTGTTCACTCAGATGATATAAGATACATAAAAAGTGCTTGATGCTACTATCGTAGAGCAAGTTTGCAACTTAAAAATCCAAAATATAAACTCATGAAGTCCGTTACAAAGAGTTCTCTGTGTATCACAAAATCATCCGAGGGATTTTCATGAGATTTTTACAGATTTTGGGAGATGAGAAATCAAAGAACAAAACAAAAGCTTCGAAAGTATATACATATACATGGATATAAACAATCACGCAGACACATAATCACACAGAATACACACTTGTAAACACACACAAAATATCAGCTGAGGCCAAAGGTTGTCGCGGATAATTTACGTCAACAGGACATTCATAGACACGAATCCTGGAATTAAAAAGAACCACAACGCTATGAAAACAGTCGAGAGCGAAAGGGAACGTCCAAATCAATCATTAGCTTCCTGAAGACGACTCTAAAGTCAGAAACACGAGTAGAGGCAAAAGAATTAAAAAAACTGAAATTAAATTCACTTTCTGATCTGTTGATTTTAAAGTATATATATATATATATATATGTATATATGTAAAATTAACTTAAATCGCGACTTGGAAATCTCCAACTAAAATTTCACCTTAACGGATCATCAGGAAGTCTAATACCGACCAATGCTAAAGGAGAAAACACCGTTTTTTATATTCACCAAAAACCTACCTAGCTTAAAATTTACATAACAAAAGAAACAAATAAATAAATAAATAAATAGAATGAACAAAAGAAAACTTACTTTTATTAAAAAAAACCCCAAAAAAAACCTCAGTTATAAATACTCCGAAACCTATCCCTAATTATAGAGCAACCACGCTCTTTTGTGTCTACAACTATTTAACCCCTCTGACCTTTGGTTTAACATACCCCAACTTTTACAAGACGCTATTGCTAATTTTTCCTCCATGCAAAGCAAACAATCCCTATCGCCAGCCCTATATTTGCGGCATTTCTTTATTACTTCCCATTTCAGTATCGGATCTATTCCTTTTTTATTCTTGACCTCCCACACATAACTAGATAACGTGGTACTATCCCAATATTTCTATTGTTCTATGGTACCTAGTCTTAAATTCCCCTTGCGTCGACCTAAAATATACCTTTTTATTTCTATCACTACCCGGATCACTGTATACTTCCACTTTATACACCACACATTCTTGTTTACATTTGCCTTCCAGCGGGCACCTAACCTTATCCCTGCAATTACATTTAGCAATCATCTTATTTTTCTCTTTACTTAGTTTAGCTATATTACTCTTATTTATCATGCCATTGGGAATGCAACTATAACTTAATTTAACACAATTCTTATTAAATATCTTATGTAACGGGTTCTCACTGGGGAAATTTCTTTTTAACAACTTGAAGAATTCTTTCCCTAAGTTATTGACTACCTCCATGTTATAGGGGGGATTAAACCATGAAATTTTTCTAGGTCTATTTCTCCTTTTTGCGTATTACTTTCCTCCCTCTCCCGATATTGTAATTTGATCCTATATCCGTCATTCTTCAATGCCTCCTCATATTCCTGCTTGCTTCGTTCAAAAATGTCCTTAATGGAGGATTTATTTGATATCCTATGCTCTATTCCCTTAGGTACACGTTTAAATAGCTGTATTGGGTGGTTGGATCCCCTGTCCACATAACTCAGGTCCTGGTTCCTTTTTCTAAACGGAGATACAGTTCCATTATAAAGGTTTAAAGTAACATCAAGATAATCGGAAATTTTCAGGTCCGTCTTTATATCTAACCTAAATCCAAACTCGCCAAACAGCCTATGCAATCTTTTTCTAATACCATCACATATTTTCGGTGTGCTTTTATCAACGATAATCAAACCATCATAAGTTAAAGCCCGTGGCTACTCGGGTCCATAATCTTATTAATGCTATACAATAATACACACCCCATGAGCTCACAAATTTCGGCCCCATCATATGCCCCTATTGGTGAGTCGAAATTTCTACCCTCCCCTTTTTTTTATCCATATACTATCTTCATAGTATAGGAATGTTTTACGACAATGCTTAATAATCTCCACCTTGTCTAAAGGTATCACCAAATATTCCTTAGCCAAATCTAACGCTCTATCTAATGTCCTTCCGGTTATCGATGGGTAAAATTCCCTAATATTATATTTGATAAAGGAACACCTATCATCCTTATCGTATTCCTCAAACCACTTAATACAATCTTTTGTTCTCCACCACTGGTTAATATTTAATGCCAGCCTAAGCAAAGCACATATGTCTTGGACAATTGTTTTACTAACCCTACCTATCTGTGTTTTGGCCGGGTTAATAAGCCTACATTCAGGATTAGTCTTGAAATCACTTTTGTGGTCCTTGATCGTAATGAAACAATTCTTGGTATTGTATTTTTCCCCTCTATCTACAATACCTAATCTATGCACCAACATTTTTGCCTCGCTATTCAACTCCTTTTCGAGATCAGGTGTGCTTTCTTATAATGTTTAACTACCTCCTTCAATATCATTTGCTTATATTTTCCCTAGGTATATATATATATATATATATAATTGTCCCTCTGTGGTAAAAACACGTCGTTTGATGGGTTTTGATTAGGTTTGAGAGGAGTGCGTTTCAAATTAGCTGCGATATGACCGACTTTCTTGTTAACTATCCAGTCTTATTTTTGCGGCAGAGGTGATGAGGGCGCTTTCAAATCAATTGTTCCTTATTGTCGGGTTTATTAGTTTGTATGAACGGTTATGTTTGTCAAATTTGTATTTCAAAGTTGGTGATTAAATTTCCTTTTAAATCTAAATGTTACATACGTTTACTTTTTTTTTCGTCAATTTGCCTTCTTTTTGTCATTTACTGATTTCATGTTTATTTCTCTTTCAGTTCCTTCTATGATGGTCTATTTTACGTCTTCGTTAAAATCTTGACCATTGTTGCAGAAGTGTTGTTCGATACATACTCCATAGATGTAATCCATCGATTAAATCCTTTAACTTTAGTTATTTGATCTAAAATAAAATGGCCATTCTGACTTTGCAACATTGTTTTTGGTAGAACGTGTATTCAATCAAATAAATAAATTACATTTTTATAATGTTCTGTGAGGAGGGGGATAATTTTGGCCAACACTTATTAATCTCTTAACCCTCTTACAAGAGCGAATACTTAGTAAGGAATGCTAACGCAATCATCATCATCATCATCATCATCATATCACACTATCAGCACGGATATTGCTGACCCTCTCTCGCCACACCTCCCAATT
>CAUZXS010001289.1:60000-125000 GCA_963585895.1 Sepioteuthis lessoniana | reverse complement strand
TTGGTGCTTTCTATTTTAGAAAATCCATCCACGGTTGCTGGTGGCTATCACCTTTTTCTCCTTTCGTCAAGACAGTTCCATCAGTTATCGATGTGCGCACGCGCCACTGGTCACTTCCGGTCTGCTGCTTCTTAGAAAGTGGACACAAGGTTTTAGCGGCTGCTTCACCAGCTCTGATGACCCCCGTCGACGGCGACGGCTGTAATCACGATGTCACTGGGAGATTGTCCGATCGGCCGGGCGGACAGGGCCTCTAGATCTTGTTTGACTGGACTGAGATGTGGGGGGTGAGAAGGGACGAGGTCGTTTTGCTGTGCTTGTGTCCGGAATATTTCTTGTTTTTGAATTATGCGTATTTTTTTGTGGGGAGAGAGAATAGTATCGGTAAAGGGGTTGGGCTTTGGCAAGGATCTGTTGTGCTGGACAGGCTGCAAGAAAGCCCTGTGTGACAATGATCTATCTACTATATGATCCAGGATCATCCACATTCGCTTCCCGTCTTTTTCTTGATTTCTTTCTTTCTTGAACTACCCATAAATAGAAAAAATTAAACAATATAGATATTTGTATCATTAGGATTGATTGATCTTAAAGGGATATCAATTTGTCCTGGGTTATTTTCTGCTTCTGCACTAAGTGCATTATAATTTATCATTTATTTATTTTTAATGTATTTTATCTATGATCAGTATATATATATATATATATATATATATATATATATATAAGTATAGTTGGCGACCGTAGTTGAGGGTAACCCGAAAGCTCCCTTTTCAAGAGCTACTACAACAAAGTGTAGAGGAGGGCGATATTCCTTTTACTGGATTGCTCCACTTTACCCTTGATCCTTACCTTTTAATGTTGAGTGTTAATCAAGGAGGCCTCAAGTACCATTTTTTGAGTCTTTGATATGACACTACCTGGGATTGAACCCTGGTCTCACGGGCCATTGATGAACACTGAAGCCACTATGCCAATGGGTTTAATGGTTAGAGTGGAACAATCCAGAAAAAGTATTACAATTAAAAATTTAAGAATAAATGATATAAAAACTATGAAACCAAGAATATGTCAAGTGATAAAAATAAAAATGAAAAAAGAGCAACACTGAAAAACGGAGGGAAATAAATACAAAAGAAAATCACTCATTACAAATCGAAAATTTTTTATACATTGGAGGATCTTCTTAACGAAGATATATAACGAATTTGATGTTTATAAATATATTAATTAAGATACGTGAATCTTTACTTAAGATGAAATATTCCTCGAAGTTAACTGCTAAAAAAAAGAGATTTAAAAAAAATCTCATCTGAAGATTCCGGCAAACGGGTAAAATAAATTTATTATGGAATATACTTATTGATCTTTTGTTTCTCGATGATATACATATATATATATTAAATAGAAGAATTATGTGTGGTAAATTGAATTACCATGACAAGGAAATCTAGCAAGCACTCCATGTGACATACGGAACTACTAGATAGCTGTTTCGACCTTATTTGGTGCTGCATTCTGTGGTCGCTGGTTCGATATCCAGCGGGGGATAAAATGGTAAATACTCCTGATGAGACCTAATGAGATCGAAACAGCTGTTCCGTGGTTTAGTATGTCGCACGCAGCGCTTGCCAGATTTTCTGATCATGGTAATTCAATTTAATTCAATTTAATATATATATATATATATATATATATATATATATATATATATATATATATATATATATATATATATATATATATATATATATATATATCGAGTCCTACCAAAGACATAAAAATGGTATTTTTACCTCCTTGCTTAACACTTAGCAATATAAGGTACGTATCAAGAGTAAAGTGGAGCAATCCAGGGAAAGGTGTAGTGCCCTCCCCTACACCTCGGTGTAGTAGCTATTTATAATGGAGCCTTCTGGTCCCCCTTGACTACAGTCGGCAGCTTTACTTACTTTATATATATATATAATGAACCTTCATCAGGACTAGTGGAATAAGTTTTGATATAACATATATATATATATATATATATATATATATATATGTATGTCAATTTCAGTTTCTTTTTTTAATGATGTGTCAACCTTTGTGAGCCATTTTGTTTTCGGTTTCTTTGTTTAATAGCATATCAACCTTAATGGGTTATTTAATGCTAAAGTTATCACGGTAGAAGAACAGTTGTGGTACTATTTAACCCAGTGCTTGTGAGATAAGGGGGTTCGTGCCTTTCCCAAGAGTATGAATCTGAAAATGAGCTTTTTAATTTCGAATAGAGCTAGAACGAGTCATTGTGCCATGTAGACATTCTAAAAGTTATTTCATGTCAAAATTCTCTAAATAGATGTATGGTATCTGAGGATATAACACACACACACACACACACACACACACACATATATATATATATATTTATATGTATATATATATATGGAAAATTAGGTAAACCAAACATT
This sequence comes from Sepioteuthis lessoniana, assembly GCA_963585895.1. Classification (NCBI taxonomy): domain Eukaryota; kingdom Metazoa; phylum Mollusca; class Cephalopoda; order Myopsida; family Loliginidae; genus Sepioteuthis; species Sepioteuthis lessoniana. The sequence continues at coordinate 122,547 of CAUZXS010001289.1, read as the reverse complement.
CAAAGAAGGTTTAGTTGTAATATTTCGTTTTTATTCAAGGAAGAACTTCTTTTGACTGGAGATGGTTGGTTGGTTGGTTGGTTGGTTGAGTTTTTATGGTATATCAACCCTTGTATATTATTTAACGCCAAATTCTGTCACTATATATATATATATATATACACACATGTTCAACCAAAGATTTCTAAACGAATACTTATGTAGGTAAATTTTCTATGAGCAGGATTTCATTTCTTTCCACAATATTAACCAGTTTTAATAAGTTATATTTTTTGGTACAACTTTTTACGTTCTCAAACAGATCGGTTAAGCTATTTACTTTGAAAAATCTCTTTCTGATAACAGCGATATCTGCGCATTCTATAAGAATCTGTTTAACTGTGCAATTGTCTGACAGGTCAAACACTGTGGAGTGAGTAAGCCTTGTATGACCAATTCGCAATCGGGATATAACAACTTGTTCTCTTTGTTTAGACTGGAGAAGTTATTCCTTAAAAATAGAGAACGAAACATCACAACAAAATACATTGTGTTTGATTTATCCACTTTCCCACTTATTTTGATCATCTTGTCAGATTTACCTAAATATACCATTCATATATATATATATATATGTATATATTTATAGGTCGTGAAGGTAACAAACCATACGGTACTGTTAGATGCCTTGCTCGCCTGATACTCTCCAAGTGCTACTTACGGGATTTGATGAGATTGTGAGGTTAATGAACTACACTGGACTTTTAGATGCCTTGCTCGACTGATACCCTCCGAGTGCTTCTTGGGGGATTTGATGAGATTGTGAGTGTAATGAACTACACTGGACTTTTAGATGCCTTGCTCGACTGATACTCTCCGAGAGCTACTAGGCGGATTTGATGAGATTGTGAGTGTATTGAACTACACTGGACTTTTAGATGCCTTGCTCGACTGATACTCTCCAAGTGCTACTTGGGGGATTTTATGAGATTGTGAGTGTAATGAACTATCCTGGACTTTTAGATGCCTTACTCGACTGATACTCTCCGAGTGCTACTTGGGGATTTGATGAAATTGTGAGGTTAATGAACTACACTGGACTTTTAGATGCCTTGCTCGACTGATACTCTTTAGGTGCTACTCACGGGATTTACCTTTATGCCTTAGAGCCCGACCTTCCTAACTTTGTCGGATCGTCGAGGTTCTGCAACCCGAGAAATATTTCTCAAACATTCTAGTTACTGTGAAATGAGCAACATATCCTTTACCTTTCGCAGCGTTATGGCTTACTTTGAACTTGTAAAGTTAAAAACTCGTAGATTACGTTGCATGTTCAAATTGAGCAGCTTTCAAATCACACACAAAGAGAAGCAAGGCATAACGTGTTAATGAACTAATTACAACAATACTACAACCCAGAGCAAGTACCTTCCTCGACTTGATTGGTTTTGGTAAACTGATATACGCACTGTAAACTAGCATTAACCAAAATATTGCAAAACTTTTAACTCACCTGATGAATGCAGAAAGCATGAAACCCAATGTCACAGACCAAGTAATATATATATATATATATATATATATATATATATATTGAAATAAAAAAGGTCATCGAAGAGATTTGTATTTTTTGAATTTATTTATTTTGTTCTTACATACGTGTTATATATATGTATGTTTCCAGCTTGTTGCTTTCGTCAGAGAACATATGTGGCACAGGGCCTTGTTAATGGGGTACTCATTGCGACTTGAACTCACTCTTATTTCCAGTATAAATGACCTTTTGTTGGTCAGGCTGGTTTATATTGGGGTTGTTGTCCATCTTTCTTGAAGTGTGTTTACTTTGGTCTGCTTTACTCGTCTTTAATATTTGATAGGTTTATAGTTGTGTGTATGTGTGTGTGTGTATCTTGCAGAGTTTTGTGGTTTTAAATTTACTGGTAGTTCTTTCTCCTTTTTTTGTCTATGTATACACATGTCTATGTATATGTGTGTGTGTGTTTTCAACTTTTTTCTTTCGTCTGAGAACATGTTTGGCTTAAGGTCTAGTTAATGGGTATTAAACGTGATTTTAATTTATTACTGTTAGTAGTTCGAATGGTTTTTAATAATTTATGTTTTTGTATATATATATATATGTTTATTTCCGTTTGTGTGTGTATATACTTCATGTTTTATTTAACTTCGGTTTGAACTTATCTATAAAATTTCTTTCCTATATTTGAAGTAGCGTGTAGTCGTTGTTTTGATAAATAGGCATAATATCTAATTTTCTTCTGCTACATTGGTATAGGTGTTTCGAAATATTTAATTTTCGGTTTTCTTCTATTTTGATATTATTCTTGTGTAGCGATATCCTTGCATTGAGTGCCTGTGTTACCCCTATGTATATTTCTTTGCATTCGTTACATTCAATTATCTGTACTACGTTTTTTTTTTTTTGAGTTGCAGCTTAAGTTGTTGTTTTTTTTTTTTTTAATTTGGTTTCAGGGTTTTTAAAAGTATAGGATTTACCTTCTATAATTATATCACATATTTTGCATCGTTTATTTTTGCATTTGGCAACTCCTTGTGTTGAGTTTTTTTCCGAATGTAGAAGAGGTGGGTATTCTTTTAAGATTTTTGGGTTGTCTCTGACTTTTAATCATTTTTGTTGTGTCTAGTATTTCTTTGATTTTGTTTGCAATTTCTTCCAGATTTTTCATTATTTCTGTGAGCAGTTCTGGATTATTTTTGTTGTAGGTTGTGACGTATCCTAGGGGTTTTTCGTTGTTGTGTTTTTTCGGGTTCCTTAATTTTCTTTGGGGTATTTTACTGCAAATTCCAACCCTTTATTTATTAGTGTTGTTGGATATCCTCTCTGATGTAGGGTTGTGAGTAGTTCTTTGAGGCGTGTTTTTTTTAGGTTTTTATCGGTGATTATTGTGTGTATTCTACGTGCTAGTGTGTAAGGGATGGATTTTATACAGTTTTGAGGGTGGTGGCTTCTGAAGTGGATGTATTGTTGGGTGTCTGTTGGTTTGTGGTAGATATCTGTGGTGATTTTGCCATTTACGTTTTTTATCATCATCATCATCATGTCGTGCTGGAAGCACGGATATCCTTGACCCTCTCTCGCTACTTTTCCCTATCGTTCATCGCCTCGGGCAGGTCTTCTGGGCAACATCCTGTATCCTCACATAGTTGCTGAATGTATGTTCGCGCCGGTCGTCCTGCTTTTGCACGGCTATGTGTGGGGGTCCATAAGAGTACATCACTTATGAGTTCGTCCCTGCTTCTACAGCAGTGTCCCGCATGTCTGGTTCGTCTAACTTGGATAGTTTTCGTGATAGGAGGCAGGTGGCCATACAGTTGGTGTCTTGTGGGGTGTTGCCGCCAGGACTTGTTCAAGATTGCTCGCAGCATTCTTGTGTAACTGCCGTCTAGCTTCTTCTCCAGCCGTTTTGTTAGAGTCCTTGTAGTGCATCCATATAGCAGTATCGATACGACCGCTGCCTGGAAGAAACTGCGTTTCATTTTATCGGTTAGGTCTGTTTTTATGAGGATGTCTAAAAATGTAATTCTTTTAAGCTGTCTTCCGTTGTAAATTTTATTTTGGGGTGTAGGTTTTGTAGTAGGTTGTGCAATTCGTTGATGGTATTGGTATTTCCAGAATATGAAACAATCATCCAAATATCAGGAATTTAAGAGAGAGAAATAAGTCTTGATGTGACAACGATATCAACTTTTATTTCATTATCTTAAAGCGCTGATGAAGGTTCATTAAAGCCAAAACGTTTTAACATGGACTTGCCTTCGTAATAAATTCATCATATTTAGATTACTTTGTTTTTCAATTTTCTTTACATTGTTGAATACTTTTCCATTATCTACTTCTATATATATATATAGTGAGAGAGAGAGGAAGGGAGGGAGATAATTACGCCTGAAAATGAATACAATCTAATTCAGTGGTATTCATATGCCTCTCCCACCCTTACCTCCTTCCCCAGTGAGTGTCCTAGATATGTCACCAAAGTACATCTAGAGCTTTGGGGAATGTGGGATACCGCTTCATTTTCATTTCTCCCATGTCCACTCCCGGCCCAGATTGGTAAAATCAAAAACAGCAGTTTAATCATTTACAGAGAATTATTAATGATATGTTTCACTGATGGCCTTTCACTTGAGTTTGAGTGACAGCAATCTTCTCAAGTCTCCAGGACTCTTCTCAGTATTCTAGCCGATCTCAATAATGCATTTCTTTAGATGGTCTTCCCTTGTCCTCTTATTTCCAAGTTCTCCAGTCCCTATAAAAATACTTCGGTAAATGTGTCAAGTGCACCAATTACAATTGGTTTAATCGTCACTTTCATGTTACACAGTTTTTTTCAATTCCCTAGCAGGTTCCAGGAACTTATCCTTCTTTTCGCATTCTTTCAGTTTTACTCTGTGGTCAGCCGGAAGAACAAAGTCCACAATTCGGCAAGTTCTCTTTTTTTTTATTGATCTATTTTCATGTCAAAATCTCAAAGGAATTTGAGTGTCTCATTTTCCAGGACAGATGCTAGGTTGTGCTCATACCATTTGTTCGTCTAGTCAAATTTCAAATTCTTGCACAATTCCCAATGGATCACCTTACCCACCTAATCGCATTTAGTCTTATATCCTTTCTGGGCGAGCTTGCTGCATTCGCTTATTATGTGATTGATTGTTTCGTCTCTATCACAACATAATGTACATCTGCTGTTTTGTTGCGTCTTATCTATTGCTTGGATATGGTCTTTCCTTATGGTGTTGTTTTGTTCTGCTATTTAAAAAGATTCAGTTTCTCTCTTAATGTTTCCTTTTTGTAATCACGTCCTCGTTTTCTCGTGTGAGATGTCGTTTATTAGTCGCATAAAACGTGCACACAGTTGTTTTTCTTCCCACTTTTGTTTTCTAGCCATTTCTATTCTATTGGTTCTCGTATTGTCAGTATTTTTTCTGGTGGCTGTGATCAGTATTCATCCTCGCTTTGGTATGTAGACTCCGGTTATTATCATTATATTAATTTGAAACCACACGGCTGTGCACAAATTATTTATATCATATAAGAATACATAATAGATAGAAATAATCATATCAAAAAGCAATACTTAAAACAATATAGTTGCGTATAAACAAATGATTATCATTTTATAGAATTATTAGTGTTTGATTGGAATACTTGTAAACATTTCACTAGGTGGAAAAAATTATTAACACTAATTATGAATTATTTGTGTAAGATAGGAATGCTTGAAACCTTTTGACTCTGTCCAAATAAATCAGCTCTAATAAATTGTTTAAAAATTAAGTTAACAACAAACTATTCGCTTACATATCATATATATCATTATCATCATGTCGTGCCGCTAGCATGGATATCCCTGACCTTCACTCGCCTCTTCTCCCTATCGTTCATCGCATCTGGTAGGTCTTTAGGGCTACATCCCGTATCCTTACATAGCTGCTGTATGTATGTTCTAGCTGGTCGTCCGGCTTTTGCTCGGCTATTTGTGGGTATCCATAATAGTACATCCCTTATAAGTTCGTCCTTGCTTCTCCATCAGTGTCCTGCATGTCTGGTTCGTCTAACTTGGATAGTTTTCGTGATGGAAGGTAGGTGGCTGTATAGTTGGTGCCTTGTGGAGTGTTGACGCTAGGACTTGTTCAATATCATATATATATATATATATATATATATATATATATATATATATATCAAAATAGGTAGGTCCCCAAAGAGATTTGTATTCTTTTTTATTAAAAAAATTCAAAAAATACAAATCTCTTCGTGGACCAACCTATTTAAAAAAATATTTTTATTCTTTCTTTGGACCTGCAACTAACATTCACACACACACACACACACACACACACACACACACACACATATATATATATATATATATATATATATATATATATATATATATATTAGGGTGCATCAAATGCCCAACTTTTTCAAAATTTCAAAACATTAATTTGTCCCCTATTTATTTTTATCCCATTTGTAGAAATTGGCTTTCATGCAAAAAAAAATGTGGAATTTTGCTTCCTTTTAATATGGCCACCTTGTCGTTTTATGTTTATTAAATTATGCTGTAAATAATGTTTTGTGATATTTTGGAGGATATAAGAAAGACTAAAAAGAAATTTGTAATTGGTTCGTTTTATGAATTTTTAGATAAATAAATTCATGTAGTTTATAAACCTATATCGAAATTCATGAATAATTGAGGCACTATAATTTTAAATTTAATGAAAAACATGGATTTCTAATAAAATTATTCATTATTTATTATACATTATTATAAACAGATAAAGCTGTAAATATTTTTTGAGAAGAACGTTTGAGAAAAGAATTATATTATTATATCAATAAAATAAAGATTATATCAATATATAGCTAAGCAATATAACATGATATTATACCTATTTTGTCAAAAATTGTATCCTGAAAAAATGATTTTTGATGAAAATTTTGAACGCTATTAAGATTGAAGTGCAACGTGGTTGTATAAGGCAATATCAAAATAATTCAATTTTTGGAAATAGATATTTATTTCATATAACAAATACAATAAAATTAGGAACAGACCACATTTTAATGACAGGGCATTTGATGCATCCTAGTATATATATATATATATATATATATATGTGTACAAAAAGGATTTGGCATTAAATAAACCACAAAGTTGATATGCCATAAAAACGCCACCAACTAGCCAACCAAGCAACCAAGTTGTTTTTTTTTTCTCTCTCTCTCTCTCTCTCTCTCTCTCTCTCTCTCTCTCTCTTTTGTTTTGCCTTTTTTTCAGTGTCTTGGCCACTGACTCTTTCTGCCTCTCTCTGTCTCTCTCTATCTCTTTCTCTCTGTCTCTGTCTGTGTCGGGCACGTGGTTACCATGCTTCAGATTATAACACCGTTCATGCGAATAGCCACTTGATTCTTTTTTTGTTTTTTTCTAATATTCGTGTGAATTGACGGCGAGAGAATTCTCACAAATACGCAGAACATCGACGGCAGCTAAATGGATTTAATTTAAGCAATTATTATCAACCTTTCAATAAAATCACCGACTTTCTTAATATACTAAACCAAACGTCTCAAAAGTTTTCAAATATATCGAATATTTAGATTAAAATTCTTTTCGGTAAAAACGCTGATAATTACTCTGTTTATCTTCAAACTTTTTAATCTTTCATCGTATGTATACGTTATATATATATATATATATATATATATATATATATATATATATATATATATATGGTGCATTCGATAAGTTTCCAAACTTTTTTGTACAGGCAACTAAAATTGCCGTGTTGGTGTGAGCGAAGAAATGAGTTTAATCCGACATAATGTACGAAGAAAAGGTAAAACGAAAGATTTATGTTTGATGGTTCGTTTATTTCCCAACGCGTTTCGACTTCAATCTTTTGTTTGAATACAAAATATTTTATCAAAACTGTTTTATGTTTGAATGCAAAAATATTTCATCGAAATTATTTTTGTATTAAAAAGTAATTATGATATTTAAATTATGATTCAATAGGAAGTCTTCATCAGGGTTTGTAGATGTTGATATGTAAAAAAAACCAAAAAAAAAACAAACCAAAAAAAAAAAAACAAAAACCAGAGTAATGCTGTCTGAAAAAAAAAATCCATCGCATTACATGACGCAATTTGAATATAAAAGCCAGTATAACAGCGGGTATAATTCCGAAAGTGAACGTGATACCGTGACTGGAATTCGAACTTGCTTACTAAGATATCCCAATTTAGGACATTAGCTACAACACCTTGGAGAGTCTCACGAAGTAGCTGATTGAATGGATGATGATATAAACAATAGAAACTCATGAATCATAAAAATCATTTTATCACTTTTTCTTTGGTTTATATATCATCTTATTCATCTTATCACGCTCTTTCTTTCTTTCTTTCTTTCTTTCTTTTGAGATTTTATTTCCTATTCTTTCTTTCTTTCTTTCTTTCTTTTGAGTTTTTCTTTCCGATTCTTTCTTTCTTTTTTCTTTCTTTTATGGTTTCTTTCCTATTCTTTCTTTCTTTGTTTCTTTTGAGATTTTCTTTCCTATTCTTTCTTTGTTTCTTTCTTTTTTTTATGGTTTCTTTCCTATTCTTTCTTTCTTTCTTTCTTTTGAGATTTTCTTTCTTTCTTTCTTTCTTTCTTTCTTTCTTTCTTTTATGATTTTTTTCATATTCTTTCTTTCTTTCTTTCTTTCTTTTGAGATTTTCTTTCTATTCTTTCTTCACATTTTCTTTTTTAGTTTACATTATTTTTCTATTTTCTTTCCGTCTTTCTTAGTTTAACTTTCACTTTTTAATTCATGGTTTGTTGCATTTATTTAACTAGCTAACCATTGTTCTATGGTAAGTTTATTTGACTTGAGTCAAATTCCTACGGTTGTATATTCGTTATATAATTAGGTACTCCAGTTGATTGTTTTAGTAGTAAACTATTTCATAGTTAGTTTTAGAGGTCAAACGGGAGACAGAGAAAAAAGAGGGGACATGTATATATATGAAGGAAAACGAACTGAACAGATGACGGATATAGTAGGGATTTCAACATAAATGAAATGCACACGGAAGCACCATTCCCGTGTGATTACGCAAAATCAAGAAATGGTTGCTATGACATCAACGGCCGAAAGTAAACGCGTTTTTAAATCACAAACTGCACTAAAATGAAGATGAACGAACGTCCAATGTAATGTCGGCTTTTAGTTGATCTGGCGTATATATAGATATATATTTCTTTTAAATACCCTGTCCGGTGGCAAAAGCTGCTTGGTAGCGCCAGGAGTGGCAGTACTGCCTTGAGCTACCGAAACTGTGTTATCACCCTGGTTGGCGGCTGATGAGGACAGGTTATCGCACTAGCTTTCACACGTTGTATGAGGAAATATATATATATATATGAGAGAGAGAGAGAGAAAGGCACGATGTTGCTGGCGAAGCAAATGTGAAGGTGAACAGAGGAGCCCCTCCCCAAGGCTAGATCAGGATAGCTGCAGACTCCTGAATTAAAGTTTGAAATGTATCAGCAGCAAATTAACAACGGGCTGCGATTGTTCGAAAAAAAAAAACTCGGGAGAAGAGGCCGTTGAAGTGAGTGCAGAATGAAAAAGAAAGTTAGTTGGACAAGCAGAAAATTACGGCACCCATTTTTGGTGAACTCTGTGAAGGGGTCCGGCACCTGCCGCGAAGACGGGACCCCTAGCAGTAACGTACGAGAACTGTAACAGAATAGGAGAAAGGTAATACCAAAATCTGTGTGTGCCTCTTTCGTCCGGCGATGGTTTATTTCTCTCCGTCTATAATATTTACCAACCCCTCCGCTCGGACAGAATATTACACAAGGTCAATTTTTAAGCGGAGTTTAATAGTTTTGAATTCAGAGTTTTCCTTCTCCTCGACTAGTTGCTCCACCAAGGCCGAAGAACTCAGTCTGCCCTACTATTTACCCATAACTGGAAGGAGAATAATTGGATTTTTACCTTTTCTAAGGGTATTAGTGCTATGTGAAATGCAGTCAGTCTCGTCCAGGATTTGAATTCGTGTCGCCGTGTCCATTTCCTACGACGAAAACCATTACACCTCTGGCACCTCCGTCTATCTAAAGCGGATCATCTAACTTATACTCTGTTTTCTCCCTCTTCAGCGACTATGAAGAGGGGTAGTTGTATATAAACTTTGTATCAAATGAACCAGAAGACGTGTTTTGCGTGTTTGTCATTTTTCTCAAAGAGAAGTTACAACGGGTGTCCGACTAAATCTTAAGGCGTAATGCTACAAACTTCTATTTGGTATCGAAGAATTATTCCAGTTAGGATAGTAACGTGAATAATGTAGCAAATTGTGCGTAACGAATTCGTTACGAAATTTAGCTCAACATTAAAATACTGGAGTTTTTTCCAGATTCTCCGATGAAAAAAGTTTATACAGAAAGGAAAAATAAACAAAATAAGCAAACATCAAAATAAATAAGAGGAGGTTGAGTGGAAACATCTGTCTTTTTTTAGTGTACTTTTTGGCAATGGGCTTCGCTTGAAAAAATATATCTTGTATGAATATCAATATATGATTATTTATATTGTAACGGCTCATTGGTCTTGTGGGTAGAGTGTTCGCCAGTGGTCAGGGAGACCTGAGTTTAATCCCACGTCGCGTCATACTAGAGACTTTAAAAATGGTACTTGATACCTCCTAGCTTAACACTCAGCGATATAATGTATGTATCAAGGGTGATGTGGAGTAATCCAAGGAAAGGAGTAGCGTCCTGCCCTACACCTCGGTGTAGTAGTTATTGAAAAAGGAGCCTTATGATCACCCTCGACTACGGTCGCCAACTTTTACTTTTATTAATATTGCGTGTGTATTGATATCGTAAGAGTTTTAATGAGTCTAGATATTTTATGAATATTAATATTATATGAATACTAATATCATATGAGGATTAATACTGTATGTGTATTGATATAGTAGGAGTATTGATATCGTGTGAGTATCAATATTATGCGAGTAGTAATTTTCTTTATAAATCCTTTCGTGCGTGTCAGTCGAGAAATTTATTAGAAAATAAAACGCAATTATCGTTATAAAATTGTGAGGCTGAAACATTTGTTTTGTCAGTCATCTGTGACTGTCTGTCTGCAGCTGACTTCCCCGGGAAATCTTAGACTAAATATGATCATCATCATCATCATCATCATGTCGTGCCGCTAGCACGGATATCCCTGACCCTCTCCTGCCACTTTTCCCTACCGTTCATCGCCTCAGGCAGGTCTTCAGGGCTACATCCCGTATCCTCACATAGCTGCTGTATGTATGTTCGCGCTGGTCGTCCTGCTTTTGCTCGGCCATATGCGGGGGTCCATAGGAGTACATCCCTGATGAGCTCGTCTCTGCGTGTCTGGTTCTTTTAACTGGGATAGTTTTCGTGATGAGAGGCAGGTGGCCGTATAGTTGGTGCTTTGTGGGGTGTTGCTGCCAGGACTTATTCAATATTGCTCTCAACATTCTTGTGTAACTGCCGTTGCTTCTTCTCCAGCTGTTTTGTTTGCGCCCAAGTGGTGCATCTATACAGCAGTATCGACACGATCGCTGCCTAACGAAGGCATGGACGGCTATCGATGGAAATCAAACCTGACTGAGACTATATATGTGTATATATATACGTATATCTATATATATATATATATATGTGTGTGTGTGTGTGTGTGTGTGTGCTAACAAACTATTGGTGACATGATAAAGAGAAGCTCTTTCTTGAAACATGCCACTTGTGGACCTTTATCTATTTTCAGATTTGGCGCTACACATGTACTAGGGGCCGATAAATGGGGTACTCAATTAGCACCAAGATGTGCAATCATAGTCGAATTACTGGTAATGGTGAGCATATATAGTCGAATATAATTGGGGAAGCGTCAGAAGGATTATTATTTTTCGATCATCTAATATGCTTTGGTTTATGTAAAATAGTTCATTCGTCCCTTCTAAAAATGGTTCAGAAATCAATAAAATTTTTACTTTCCATGGTAAATCCCTTTATAACGAAACAAAAATTGTTTGATCGTGAAGAATAGTTGCCTGATATCGCACATTTATCACAGAATTTCTATAAGTGGTACATGTAAATCCCTAGGGGTGAAAGGAAGGGGTCAACAGGGTATGAATTTGATAGTATACATTTATAAATCCTTTTGGAGAACAAATATCACTGGATCATATACACTAGTTGCTAGATAGCATACACCTGTATCATACCCATGATACGGATATGTGAAACGTACATGTAATATTCATAATGTTCATAAACATATATAACATATAGATAGAACATAGGAATCTCGAAACACGAAAAACACTTACGACTTCTTAGTTCAGGTACGAAACTTTTTATTACCTTTGAGTTTAAAGGATCTTCGACATAAGGAGAGAGATACACATTCTTTCTATTCTGGCTTTTTCATCTGCCCCCCCCATCTAGTGCGACACCTGCCCAAGGCCTCGGCGAGCAAGCGAAAGTCAACCATCTTCTTCCGAGGCAGGACTCAACTCAACTTTGGCATTTTCAAAATCCCCAAAAACCTCGGCGCGCGCGCTTCCGGTGCATGACGTCATTCACATCCACCGGTCAACGTTTAAAATCGGATTTTTATTTTGACATCTATGAATGACACATTATCCACGCGCGCGCGTTAACACCTGCACTCAAGTTTGCACCAAACTAACCCATGTGGCGAGCTGAAAGGTTATCAGACTAACTAAACCCAAAGGCATAAAACGAAATCCCTCGGCTATTATATTACACACCGAGCAGAATAGCTGTTTAGGCGCGATGATTTGTCGTGATATATAATTGACATATGACTTGTTCAAAACGTACGGGTAATTAAAATGATAAAACGACCTGGTTATTAAAAAAAGGGTTTTTGATAACGACTTGTTGATCGAAATTATCATCATTATCTTCTTTAGGAGGTGCACGTTGTGTAATGGTTATCGTCGTAGGAAATGGACACGGCGACACGAGTTCAAATTCTGGACGAGACTGATTGCATTTCAAATAGCACTAATACCCTTGGGAAAGGTATAAATCCAATTATTCTCCTTCCAGCTATGGGTAAATAGTCGGGCAGACTATGTTCTTCGGCCTTGGTGAGGCAACTAGTCAAGGAGAAGGAAAACTCAGAATTCAAACCTGTTAAACTCAGCTTAAAAATTGACATTGTGGCCTATCCTGCCCGAGCGGAGGGGTCGGGTAAATAGGATCATTATCTTCTTCAGTCTAGAGAACATATCAACTGCGAGGGATGATAGGGACAGATGGTGAGAAAGTGTCCGGAAACTTGCTGTTAGCGCGACTTGATGTTTATGATAGAAATGCGCTGAAATTAATTTTATTATAGAATTTTATCTTAAATAATTCTACAAGAGAAATTCATTGTAACTTATTTTACAATAGAAATGCATATATAGAAAGACATTTGAAATAATTTCATTATAGAATTTCATTGGAAATAATACTAGAGAAATGAATTGTAAATAATGAAACGCATATGCAATAATAATTTATATAATTCTATAATAATACACTTATCTAGTAATTAATAATTAATCTATCCTAAAGCCTTAAGTTGTAAATCTTATCAGACTTATCTCCCTTTGACTGTTACATCGGGAAACATCACTTCATCACTTAGGTAGTGACGTCATGAAATGAAGGGTAGACGTATGCACCATTGGGTGGGGGTGTGGAAGTAGAATTAGTGTTGATTAGAATGCAACTAATCGTGACAGGTGCGTCATTGGTAGCAAAAAGCTCAAGTGAAATCAGCAAGAGAAGAAAAGAGGGAGGAAATAACAAATTCAATCGAAGTGGGGTGGGGGGTGTAGGGCTCTTTCAAAACATCCCCGGTTTCCACCAAATATGCAACATATAGCTCCCCCCCCACACACACATACACGCACAAACACGCACAATGCGTTTTTATAGAATATTTAAATGTAGCAGTGATTTTGTTTGAAGTGATAATGAACTACATTTAATTGTTTGCTAATTATCTATATTTGATAGGAATACTTGAAACAATATCATATATACCAACACCTTCGCTCGGGCAGGATATGACACAAGGTCAATTTTTAAGCGGAGTTTAACAGGTTTCAGAGTTTTCCTTCTCTGTGTTGCCTCACCAAGGCTGAAGAATCCAGTCTGCCCTGGAGGGAGAGTAATTGGATTCATACCTTTCCCAAGGGTATTAGTGCTATGTGAAATGCCATCAGTCTCGCCCAGGATTTGGACTCGTGTCGCCGTGTCCATTTCCTACAACGATAACCATTACACCACGGGCACCTTCTTTAATACTTGAAACAATATAACTTTTAACAGATTATTTGTATTAAATAGGAATAATTATTTAAAACCATTCATGGGTTTTTTAATTATCAGTATTTGAGAGCAATAGTTCATTGAAGATATACATTTGTTTGCAAACTATTTTTATCAGGAAGTTTTTAAAAACTGATATTTAGCAATGACGCATCAATAAAAGCATTGTATTTATATTACGAATAGTTACTTGAATCTACAATTGTTTACAAAATATTATTTTCGCAAGCGAATTTTTCACACCAGTTTAAACGAGTTGTTTTCCTCTTAAGTCTGGGTGACAGCTAGTCTTCTCAAATCTCCAGGACTCTCCCGAGTTTCCTAGCTGATTTTAACAGTGGTGTGGTCTGGATGGTCTCTATTCTTCCTCTGATTACCAGTTCCTTAGATATACTGTTTGGGATTGGGTGTAGCACTTGTAGAAAAGGAAAATTACAATTTCCAAGGAATACTGGAAGCGGATACCATCAAACTAATTACGATGAAAGAAAAAATAAAGAAACAGTAGCTTTGAACAACAACAACAACAACAACAAAGAAATAGAAACAAACAAAAAATAAGCTCAGGAGCAGAAATGTGTAGGGGGAGAGGACTCGTCAACATTGAGGATTGCGTTGACACAACAGTTTAAAAACGTGAAGAATTCATTAAAGAGAACAAGGACAGATTAATTAAAGCAACCAGTAACAGCAAACAGTAAACAACAAAAACTAAAAAAAAACAAAAAAAAAAAACAAAACAAAAACAGAAACGGGAAGAAAAAACATCAGTATATATAACGCAACGGCCTCTAATAAAATATAGGCGTAACGTTACCCTTTAAATACAATACAAAATGACGGTTAGATTGCTGGATAAAAAAGTTTATTGCGATTACTCTCTCACAGTAGTTGCCTAAAAGAGAGGGATAAGTATAAGGAATTAATTTAGCCCTTTAGTTATAGACATGGGGTAAGGAGTGCGTGGTGAAAAGGAGACAACCGTATAGTTATATGTTTCTTCTTTGTCGACCCGGCCCCACTCCCATTGGGGCCTCTTCGTCGTCTATCGTCTCCAAACCCCGTCTGCTCCTACTCTGACTATGACTGCCTGACAGACTGATTCTGCATCTTTAAATATCTTTCTTATACATATTCTTCAAATCATTCTCCAACGAATGTTTTAATAACACGTAATCACTAAAACGTTTTATTGATACGTCATTGCTAAATATCAATTGATATCTATCTAAATGTTTTTTTATATTCTAACTCACAGCTGATTCTAAAACAAACTTGTCGACTTTTATTTTGACATGCGTTGACACGTGTATGCAAATCAATGTTTACTCGCTTTGACCTCTAGAAATCTAAAACCCGCAACTACGAACACAAAGTTTAGCTCGAAAACAACTTATCACTAAAATAATTTACAAAACCCCCTAATTATTTTGTATATGGATGTTTCAAGTGACAAACTAGGAATAATTTCACACGATGACCGGAACATAACTAAGAAAGAAAAAACTTCAAGAAAGAAACTGTCTCTCTTTTAATTGCAACAAAAAATGACCTCAGGGCTATTTATATCAATTACATAATACGCAACCGGATAGCAAACGTGGGTTATGCTGAGACCAAGATGAGACAAAGATGTTAATAATATTATAAGCGAAAATAAGATGTATAAAGGAATATAAAGCTAGGTTCGACTGGGTAGGAAAGGTAATGCATTGAGAATTGTGCAAGATATTTCAATTTGAACATACAACCAAATGGTATGTGTAGAAACCAGAATCTGTCATAGAAAATGAGACACATATAAATCTCTTGGACTTTGATATAAAAATGAATCACAAAAAGCCTAGTGTTAATTAAGAAGCTAAAAAAATGCCATATAGTGGTTTTGCTGTTCAAGCGGAACACTGGGTGAAAATGAAAAAAAGCGAAAATATATACTTGGACCTTGCTAGAGAGATGAAAATACCGTAAAACCTGAAGGTGACGGATACACCAACAGTAGCTGGCACACTAGAAAAGTTCCTAAAAGCTTTGAAAAAAGACTGGTGGAAGTGGAGACCAGAAGAAGGAACAAGTCGCAACAGACCTCAGTATAGTTAAGATCGATTCAAATTGCTAGAAGTGTCCTGAGAAAACTTGCTCCTGAGAAAAACCACCAGCTAACGCTGAAGTGAAAACTCACAAGGAGTAAAATAGTTCCCTAAAATTCTCTGGGACCCTGAGATTTAAATGTTACCTACAATTCTGGCCAGATCACTAGATCCCGGGTTATTTAACAAGAAAACAACATTCTCATCTTGTGGATTTTTCTGTTTTAGTGGACAATGGAGTGTAGATAAAAGAGAGCAAAATGATAAATAAAAAAAAGGGAATCTTGCTTGAAAAAAAAAAAATGTACGACTTTAAGATGACGGAGGTGCCCCTGGTGTAATGGTTATAGTCGTAGGAAATGAACACGGCGACACAAGTTCAAATCCCGGACGAGAATGAGTGCATTTCACATAGCACTAATACCCTTGGGAAACGTATGAATCCAATTATTCTCCCTCCAGACATGGGTAAATAGTAGGACAGACTGGGTTCTTCAGCCTTGGCGAGGCAACTAGTCTAGTAGAAGGAAAACTCTGAATTCAAACCTGTAAAACTTAGCTTAAAAATTGACCTTGTGTCATATCCTGCCCGAGCGGAGGGGTTGGTAAACAGGATTAAGATGACGGTGATACCGATTGTAGATGGGGCCATCGAAATAGTCCTCAAAAGTTTACTGTGGTAACCAGAAATCAAAGGAAGAATCAAGACTATCCCGAATATAAGACTTTTAAAATCAGCTAAAATACTTAATGATGTCCTGCAAACCTGCTATCTGTCAAACTTTATAGAAGACCTACCAGTTAAAACTCGTATGAAGAACTCACAAGCAGTTAAATGAAAAATGTTTTTAAAAAATACATAAGGATATATATAGTGTTAAACGACTGATGAAGGGCCACGACGGCAACTGCAGAAAAACGAACAAGAAGAAATAAATAAAAAAAATATAGGCAAAGAAAGTTAGACTGACACAAGATACAACAATAAAGCAAAATAGACTATTTTAAAGCAGTGAAAGCAGATACTATTAGCAAGTAAACAGTGAATCTGGGTAACCAGACGCAACGGAAACAAAACGCTTCAAGAACAAACCGTGGGAACAGAAACAAGAATAGAAAAAAAAGCCGAATTATTTATCTATACATAGAATGAAACACACGAAATCAAAGAACTGGAAGCAAAAAATAAATCTTGAGACCCTTAGCAGAACTCTAAAGGAAATCACGAAACAGAGAGCACCAGAAGCACGATATATATATTTGCCAACCTCTCCGCTCGGGCAGGATATGACACAAGGTCAATCTTTCAGCGGACTTTATCAGGTTTGAATTCAGAGATTTCCTTCTCCAAGACTAGTCGCCTCTCCAGGGCTGAAGAACCTAGTCTGCCCTACTATTTACCCACAGCTGGAAGGAGAATAATTGGATTCATACCTTTCCCAAGGGTATTAGTGTTATGTAAAATGCAATCAGTCTCGTCCAGGATTTGAACTCGTGTCGCCGTGTCCATATCCTACGACGATAACCATTATACCACGGGCACCAGAAGCACGATATAATCTATGGATTCTTGCTCAAGTGATTTACATCAATCCACAATGAATAAGAACATATTTGAAAATCTCTGCAAGAGGCAAACATTCCCAAATGGAGAAGATAAAAGGAAAACTTTTGTGATCCAAAATTAATTCTTCCCACCCGACGAAAGAAACCAACCAAAATAACTGCAGACAAACAACATATTTGTAATGTAGAAAATCCTCACCGCTCAAATAAGTGAGACATTAGCATCTCACTTGACATTTGCAGACCTCTTCCAAAGAACAGAAAAGATATCCCAAAGGAATTAGACCAAGCTTCTCAAAATTTTTACTTGATTCAACTCTTGTAACTAAATATAATTTCCCTCCCCCCACCGTAAATGAATTAATTGAACATTAAATTACAAGACATAATTAATTTAGCAGTGTTTAATACAATTCGTTCCATTGATTATTTAATTTAATGGAATGTCAAGCCATACTGGGTTATTTTAAGCAGAGGTCAAATTTTTTGGCAGACTAATAGTTCCCTTTCACTACATGGGTCAGTTTAAAATCTAGGAAACATTTCTGCCGAAACCTGTTCCTCAAACTAAACCATCCTCAAATCACACTTTTGAAATAAAATGGACTTATATGGGTTGACACAAAATACATAAATAAACAAATGCTTCAGTTAAATATCGGACTAAAACAGTTTCGGATAATTTGAAAACACCTGATATTCTCACAACCGACAAACTCAACACAAATAAAATCACACTGGGAAACACAAAAAACATACACACAAACACACACACATATATATGTACATAAATACACACATTCATGAATATATATATATATATATATATATATATATATATATATTATTGCATGTAATGAGCCATATTATGTGTGTGTTTATACCGGACTTTTGGCTTAATGAGTAGAGTGTTCGCCAATGGTCCAGAAGACCAGGGTTCAATCACAGACTCAAAAAAATTGTACTTGATGCCGCCTTGTTAAACACTCAGCATTACAAGGTAAGGATCAACGGTAAAGTGGAGCAATCCAGGGAAGGAGTAGCGCCCTCCCTCACACCGCAGTGTAGTAGCTATAGAAAAGGAAGCCTTTGGGTCGCCCTCGACTACTGTCGCCAACTTTACCTATGTGTGCGTTGTATGTAAACACATGAAAAAAGGTCAAAATATTTATTTAGAAAACGTAGTAACGATCTTGAAATTTGATAAGAGAAACAAGCTGAGACGGTAAACATATACACATAAACTCGCACACACTCTCTCTCACACCCTCACTCACATATATATATATATATATGTGTGTGTGTGTGTATGTGTGTGTTTGGGTGACCTTAGAAAAAATTAATGTAAGAGAAATGGATGTTTGGGGGAAAGACACATTAATGAAGTGATTAAGTCTATGGCGTCATGTTCAGCGTGACCCGAGGTTTATTGGGAACTAAAAGCACCAATCCCATAAGACAAGTGTCAGGTTTGTTTCAAGGCATTCTTCATCTGGTAATAGTACAAGAATATTGGGCGCTGGTTCTTATATACTGCTTCGGTAATGTCATCTAAGGATTGTACCATACCCATGATACGGATATGCGAAACGTACATAGAATGTTCATAACATATATACATAGAACATAGGAATCCCGAAACACGAAAAACACTTACTACTTCTTAGTTCAGGTACGAAACTTTTTATTACCTTTGAGTTTAAAGGTTTGTCGACATAAGGAGAGAGATACCATCTTTCTATGCTGTCTTTTCCATCTGCCCCCAAACCACGTATGCTCCCGCTACAAGGCCACTGGCCAGCTTTAGCGACCCCGGAAAGCCAACCGTCCTCCCCGGATGCCAGAACTCAACTAATTGACTTTTCACATCTCAGCCCACGCTTCCGGTGAGTGAAGTCACTCACTTCCCTGGTCATATCCTCTATCTGGGATTCTTATTGTGACATCTCTGAATGACACGTCCACTCCGCGCGGGCGCGTGAACACCTGCACTCATGTTTGCACCTAACTAACCAATGCACTGAACCGAAAGGTTCTCAACCTAACTAAACCCAAAGTCAAGATCTTTAAAATGAAATCCCTCGGCTATTATATTACTGGATCACCAGCACCACTTTTAACAAAAGAGGGTGTAATCCAAAGACAACTTATCAACCTTATTGGGATACTCAATGACGAAACACATTTTTCATCAGTCATATGATTTCAAGTGACTTTTTATTAAATAAGCTATCAAACAATTATATCTCTTCAATATATATATCCTCAACTAATAACACTGGTTTACAACAAAAAAAAATTGAGGCAAGCACAAAAACACCCGGTTTTACCTAATTTGAGGGTGCTGAATTCAAATTTGAAATCCGTTTTTACTCATCACCTCTAGTTTTTTTAGATATGCCTAGTGTGCATTTTGTGCATATACGGTACCTAAAGTCGTATATGAATTCAGGGTTAATTCTAATATTGTGAGACTTATGGCTAAATGTAAGTGGTGGCATTACATTATATATATATATATATATATATATATATATAGTTATATATCAAGACGGATTTTGACAGTTAAGGCAGCAGGTCTCAATCTACACTCTGGCAGTCATTGGAAGAGGTTGTCTCGCAGGCGGCGCAGGAGGTTGGTGTCCCTCGACTATCGTGTTACACATCTTTTGGGTTACTAAATATTAGTATTATATTTTCAAATGCACATTTAGTTTTACTTTGTTATATTTTCAGATTCTCCAATGGCTTCAAGCACGTCAAAATGTCGAGGATGTCTCAACAAGGCCAATTCTTTCTGCTACGTGTGTGGGGACTTCACAACAGTCGCACAGCGTCGAACCATCACTTCCCTCCTCATAACCGCCTACTTTCGCTATTTTGACTGTAAAATTGGTGATCAGGACAAGTCTTGGGCTCCACACATCTGTTGTAAACCCTGCTACAATGGCCTAACTGCATGGTTTAATGGCAATTTGTTTAACTAATATAACGGGTTTCAATGCATCTTCTAGGAAAAAGATCAAATATCCCAACCTTCGATCTGCTATGAGACGCGTTCCCCGTTCAGATGATCTTCCTGCACCCACACCTCCAGTAAATAAGGATCTTCTTTCCTCATCAGATGAAGAAATGCCTTCAAGGGAGGATTCTGCTGAGTCAATATCGTTGGATGATACTGAGTCTACATATTCTGGAACAAGTGGCAATGAGCCACACTGGATCACGCAAGAAGACCGGAATGATCTTGCTCGTGATTTGTATCTGTCAAAACAGCAGTCAGAGCTCTTGGCTTCTCGGCTTAAAAAGGGGAACCTAGTCCAGGAAGATGTAAGGATCACCAGTTTTAGGAATCAGAACAAATAAGGTCATTGGTCTTCTTATGGGTATGCAAGCGGGCTTCACAAAGTACTGTTGTTTTCTCTGTCTCTGGGATAGTCGTACTGTACCCCAGCATTACGAGCAGAAAGACTGGGGGTCTAGAAGCACTTTTGTTCCTGGCGAACACAGCCTCAAGGAGAATCCTCTGGTGGACATGAATAAGGTGCTTCTTCTTCCTCTTCACATCAAGCTTGGTTTGATGAAGAATTTTGTGAGGGCGTTGCACAAAAATGGTGCTGCCTTCCAACACTTGTCTACTGTGTTCCCAGGTCTTAGTGCTGCTAAGCTCAAAGAGGGCATCTTTGTCGGACCTCAGATCCGAGAAGTGCTGAAGGATACTGATTTTGAGGAGCTTCTTAACTTAAAGGAACTGAGAGCATGGGAAGCATTCAAGTCAGTCTGTAGTACCCTCGTTGGTAACACACGCGTACCAGATTACCAAGCTTGTATTGAGAAGTTGCTAAAGTCTTACGAGGATATGGGGTGCCGAATGTCACTCAAGATTCATTTTCTCTATTCCCACCTCTACTTCTTCCCGCCAAACCTTGGAGCAGTGAGTGATGAGCATGGAGAAAGATTCCACCAAGACATTACGAAGATGGAGAGCAACTCTCAAGGCAAATGGAACCCCGGCATGATGGGAGACTTCTGCTGGATGCTCTTGCGTCACATCCCGGAGGCAAAATACACCAGATCTTCTAAGAAAACACACTTTTGACTGTCTGTGGTACTATGAATTGTGTAATTGTGTCATCCAAGTATATTGATTCAATCAGTGTTCTTTATCTATCCTGTTTTATCTGTTATAAGCTGCTGCAACTCTTGAAATATGCACATATATTCTCTGTTTATACTAAAATGAGACTATTCAAAAGCAAGAAAACTAGAGGTGATAGAGCAAAACTATTTATTAATTTGAATTCAGCACACCCAAATTAACGAAAAATACCTATCCCCATTCTTGCCTCGGACCAAAAATTTATTTTTGTAAACCAGTGTAACTATATTTCATTAGTTTTTATTTAGATTTCAGTAAATATTCCAGTCTAACCTACACGAGTGAGTTCGAGTCTCATTGGGCGCCCTATTTATTCGGCCTTGTGTCACATCGAAGCAACGACCTTTGTAAATTACTATAAAGAGAATTTTTATACAGTTTTATGGTTTAAAGTATATCTATGTAATACTTGTAATTTGCAAACAATTACATGGTTTCAGGTATTCCTATATCATCATCATCATGACGTGCTGGTAGCACGGATATCCCTGACCCTCTCTCGCCCCTTTTTCCTATCGTTCTTCGCCTCAGGTAGGTCTTCTGGACAACATCCCGTATCCTCACATAGCTGCTGAATGTATGTTCATGCTGGTCATCCTGCTTTTGCACGGCCATGTGTGGGGGTCCATAAGAGTACATCACTTATGAGTTCGTCCCTGCTTCTCCAGCAGTGTCCTGCATGTCTGGTTCGTCTAACTTGGATAGTTTTCGTGATGGGAGGCAGGTGGCCGTACAGTTGGTGTCTTGTGGGGTGTTGCCACAAGGTCTTGTTTAATATTGCTCGCAGCATTCTTGTGTAATTGCCGCCTAGCATCTTCTCCAGACGTTTTGTTTGCATCCATGTAGTGCATCCATATAGCAGTATCGATGCGACCGCTGCCTGGAAGAAACTGCGTTTCATTTTATCGGTTAGGTCTGATTTCCATATAATCGATAGCCTATTGATAGCTGTCCATGCTTTCGTTAATCTCGAGTCGATGTCCTTTTCGGTTAATGCGACGCTGCTTCCTAGGTAAGTGAATTTGTCTACTAGTTTAAGAGGAGTTCCGTCTTGTGTGGAGATGTCACCCGTTTGATTATAGCACATATATTCCGTTTTGTGTGCATTGACATAGAGGCCTATGCCTGCGGCTGCTAGTACACGGATTTGGTCGGATGTGCCTTGGCTTGGTGGAAGTTGGTTGAGGTTGCCTGACGCAGCTGCCGGGGAGGCCTAGCATTTGCGTCTCGCAGCTGATACTGAGATCCTTGCGCCTTAGTGAGCCGTACCCCCAGGCTCTAACCCTCTTCGGCGGGTTTGGGTTTATCCCTCTTTAAGGGAATGCCGACGGGGCTCAAGGCATTTTTGGAACCACCGGGCACGTGTATGTTTAGACCCTGCGTCCGGACCCCCCTTAAAAAAGGCCTTGTGTCATATTCGTGCGGTTGGTGGGACGTACGACAAATACCAGCTTTTTCTCCATTTCTTGTTAGCTAACATAAACGGCATTTATAGACATAATCGCAGTAAATGGATGTATTCTGGCCTTATCTCGCAAAACGACAAGTAGTCTCTGTTACAATCCCTGTCTCAGAATTCCTTCGACTTGAAGAGCTTTATGAACAAGATGAGTCCTCTACTTCAGGTGTACACAGTACCAATGGGCAAAATGGTAGGTATTTTGAAGGTATCTCGTCAGTTGAACAAGTCTTCGTCAATCGGACCTCAATGACCTCTTAACGGTGCTAAATTTCAGCGAGAAACCAGCCGAATTTTTAGCATTCAGATTTGCAGAAAATAACTTATAACGGCCGGGAACCGAAATCATAAACTATTGCAAGAAATATATAAATTTTTAAACCTTCTTCTCCGGGAAAATAATTTAGTTTTTTGCAACGCTGTTCAAAATAATAATATCCTGCAGATATTAATCTTTGTGCCAAACCATTTGTATGTATTAGTTAGGTGAATATCATATTTAAGTAAGCAGAGTTGATAGAGAAAAACTGACGACACGCGGATAATCAGCGACCACAATCCCCCCCCCAAAAAAAACAAATCTGATATCAAAGACGCCAAATTTTTGTTCCCCAGTGAAATCATTTATTTGCACACAATTGTAATATAATGGCTGAGGGATTTCGTTTTATATATCTTGCCTTTGGTTTTAGTTAGGCTGAGAACCTTTCGGCTCAGCTCATGGGTTAGTTAGGTGCAAACTTGAGCACAGGTGTTGACGCGCGGGCGGGGAGGATGTGTCGTTCACAGATGTCAAAATAAAAATCTCTTGGGGATGTGAATGACGTCATGCATCGGAAGCGCGCACGGAGGATTTTGGGAGATATGAAAAAGTCAGTTAGTTGAGATTCAGGCCTGGACGAGGCCGGACGGATTTGTGTTCTGCAGGTGCTGCGCAGAGTTGAGAACTAGACACTGAACGAGAAGGGTTGACTTTCGGGGCTCGCAGAGGCCAGACGAATCTGCGCGCTACGGGCGCCGCTCGAGATGGGGGCAGATGGAAAAGCCATCATAGAAAGATTGTGCATCTCTCTTCTTTATGTCGAAACCTTTAAACTCAAAGGTAATAAAAGGTTTCGAACCTGAACTAAGAAGTTGTTACGTATTTTCGTGTTTCGGGATTCCTATGTTCTATGTATATATGTTATGAACATTCTATGTACGTTTCACACATATCCATATCATGGGTCTGGTACACAAGGACATAGTTTGAAGTATTTCAAATACTAATGATTTGCTAACAATTATATAGCTACACGAATTCCCAAGTAATACTAAAAAAATTTGGCCAGTCGGCTGGAACTGTAGAATACACCGACTGCACCTCTGCAGAGCGGTAAGACCCCTCCCCAACAAGTGTCCTAGATATGACACTAAACAATCTGATGGTGAGTTTCTAGTGATACTGGGACTTTGGGGAATCCAGAGAAACTCTTCATTGCCATTACTCCCAGGTCCACTCTGGCCCGGAATGGTAGCACCTGATAGGGCCCCATCTATGGGTTAAATAGAACTAACGGCATACATATGCTAAACTGAATTGATTGACTAAACTGAATAGCTTGAAATAGAAATGTTTTTGACAATTAAACCGTACTTACATTTAAACTGCGAGCATATGCTAAACTGAGTTATTTGAAATGGAACTGATTTTTGACATTGAAACTGTACTTAAACTAAACTGATTTGTTTAATATAGAACTGTTTTGACATTTAATTGCGTGTGAACAAAATTTCTACTAATACTAAACTGAATAAGCTGAATTAGAACAGCTTGACTAAACTGAATAGCTTGAAATAGATATGTTTTTCACAATTAAACTGTTCTTACATTTAAACTGCGTACTTATCCTAAACTGGATTATTTGAAATAGAACTATTTTCATAAAAAATCGATTTGGCATTAAATAACCACCAAAGGTTGATATGGCATAAAACCCAACCAACCAACCAACCAACTAAAAATTTGCGCAGAACTATCTGTTTTAACATATTCTAATCGAATTCTCAAAACTTGAACACAGTTATAGGGTTTCAAGTTACTTTAATTTTGACCTTTCAAGCTGTAAAAATCTCGATTTATACGACAAGTCTAAAATCCGAACCTTAACCGTAGAGTGGTCAGTCAGTGAAACAGTACTCCTAGCAGTTGATATACACCATTTACCGTAACTTCCTCAGACGACCACAAACATTTCCAACTTGACCACGTGTTTAATGAATATATTTAACAAATTAACTCAGATTGATATAAAAAAAGTTGGCGACCGTAGTCAAGGGTGACCCAAACTCTCCCTTTTCGATAGCTACAACACTAAGGTGTAGGAAAGGGCGTTACTTCTTTCCCTGAATTGCTCCCCTTTACCGTTGATCTTTACCTTATAATGCTGAGTGGTAAGCAAGTACCATTTTTTGAGTTTTTGGTATGACTCGACCTGGGATTGAACCCAGGTCTCCCGGCCGATTGGCAAACACTCTAACCATAATTCCAATTTCCGGTATAAAATGATAAAACTTAATACTTGATTATTAATACTTAATTGATTAAGCATTATATTGATATTATATCATACGCCGTTTCCAACAGTTTATACACTAAATATAAACGCTAAACGGAACGTCACAGCTCCCGGGCAGCTAGTCAGATAACTACAGTATGTTGTTTGCCCGCATAGTTTTATGATAATGCATATAAATATAATCTCTGATGTATAAGATTTGCATGTTCCATATATTTATGTATTTTACCAGAATCTTTTTAGGGTATAGGTCTAGCCAGATATTTGGGCTAAACGTCTTGAAGTTGACTTATTTGTCAGATCAACAGCGATAAATTAAAAAATAAGCAAAGAATACCGACGAAAAAACTAAAGGAAACTAGTCTGCATGAGAAAACTTAACCAAAAGAATAACTATTTATTTAACATCTCTCTTAAGATAGGCGTGATACTTCCTAAACTGAACCAGAAAGGAGGAAAAAACCTGAAATTGACAACGAGGAAGAGAATGATAATGTACCCAGTTTTGCACTGAAAAAATTAAAGGTGAGGTTGTGTCTATGATATTGAGGATAGTGTATAGGCAACAAATCAGAAGTCTGTTCAAAGGTATGTATGGGCGTGTCCTCGTGGTGTAGTGGTTAAAGCGATGGACTGCGGAATCGTAGTAAGCGAGTTTGTACTCCAGTCGCGCTATTACGTTCACTTTCGGGCAAATACCCTTGGGAAAGGCATGAACCCTCTTATCCTCCCAGCTATGGGTTAAATAGTACTGCTACTGTTCTAGGAGAATGGTTTTGGCATTAAATAACCTGTAAAGGTTGATATGCCATTAAACAAAGAAACCAAACCAAACCAAACCAAACCAAAGGTATATATATAATTTTTATTTTTATAACTCTGGCAGTGTAAAAGAAAAACAGATATTGAAATTTGTAAAAAAAAAAAAAAAAAAAAAGAAAATTACAAACTGATATCTGGAAAAAGATTAATAAAAAAAAAAGAAAATATTGTATACTACTCGTATTCATATGTAAACACAGGCGAATACAAATGCAGGCCCACTCTGTTGTTCAGATACGAACTTTTTTTTTTAATTTCTTTACTTTGGCCCATAGCGACACGAGGAGAGAGACACAATTGTTATCATGCTAACCATACTGACTGACCCCAAAGCGCGGCGCATCTTGTGATGTCTAAGATGTCTGTCAGTAGAGATCCGAAAAACCTAACTACAATTTTCAACGGTAGAAACTCAACTCTCTACCTCAATGGCAGAGAACTCAACTGACGTCTTCCATGGTCCAATCTCAACTCTCAACTGACTCTTTTTCAAAATCCTCAAATTCTCAGGACCATCACTTCCGGACATGACATCATCCACACCCCTGCTCCATTTCCTGTCTGGGGGTTTAATATGACACTGCTGAGTGTCATATCCTTTGCGCACGAGTGTAAACTGCACCAATTGACTATATACCTGAACTCTTAACCCGAATAGTTCAAAGCCCAACCAAACTGAATGATAATTAACGAAAAATGGTTAATATGAAAAAAACCATTCCTTAATCATATAACAAAAAGACTAAAAACGTCCAAACTGCTTGAAAATTATCAACACACACACACACACACACACATATATATATATATATATATAAGCTCAAATATATATATATATGAAGCTCAATTATATATATATATATATATATATGTATATATGTATATACCTGAGCGTAAATTTAGTCATTTCAGGAGAGCGAATGATCAAAGAACACATATACAGAACAAATTCCCGTTATTTCTCGGCCACTTGTTTTTCCGCCAACTTATATATATATGGATATTAGTCGTCAGGATGTGTACGGTACTTGATCACTCACTCCTAAAATTATTCCATCTCAAAGGAATAGAACGGTGACTTAAACGGATCGAGGACAGAATAAGTAAGTAAAGTCGGCGATCGGAGTCGAGGGCGACCAGAAGGCTCCCTTTTCAATGGCTACTACACCGAAGTGTAGGGGAGGGAGCAACTCCTTTCCCTGGATTGCTCCACTTTACCCTTGATAGGTACCTTATATTATTAAGTGTTAAGCAAGGAAGTATCAAGTACCATTTTTAAAGTCTTTGGTATGAGGCGACCAGGGATTGAACGCAGGTCTCCCGGACCATTGAAGAACACTCTACCCACTTGATCAATGAGCAAGTAACTGAATAAGTAGACATTAATATTTTGTTTTATTCAATCAAACGAGCTTAAATGAAAAAAAAAAAAAAACTGCCACACACACACACACACACACACACATATATATATATATATATATATATATATAATGGCGCAAAAATCATTTACCATCAAAACAACAAAAATTTCTTATCGAAAAACATTTCAGAGATATTATATTCCAGAATAAAGTCAAAGTTATTTCCACAAATTAACATGAATATAATGAAAGAAAAACATTTAACGGTTGGTTTTGCGTCGTCTAATCGCTTATGAAAATAATAATACTTTTATTCAGGAAGAAGTGAAGGATTTTAAATGACATTTCATAATTGACAGTGGTCCATGATTATATTGATGCTTCTATTTAGGAAGGAGTGAAGGATTTTAATTGACATTTCATAATTAACAGTGGTCCATGATTATATTGATGCTTCTATTTAGAAAGGAATGAAGGATTTTAATTGACATTTCATAATTAACAGTGGTCCATGATTATATTGATGCTTCTATTTAGAAAGGAATGAAGGATTTTAATTGACATTTCATAATTAACAGTGGTCCATGATTATATTTATGCTTCTATTTAGTTAGGAGTGAAGGATTTTAATTGACATTTCATAATTAATAGTGGTCCATGATTATATTGATGCTTCTATTTAGTTAGGAATGAAGGATTTTAATTGACATTTCATAATTAACAGTGGTCCATGATTATATTGATGCTTCTTTTTAGGAAGGAATGAAGGATTTTAATTGACATTTCATAATTAACAATGGTCCATGATTATATTGATGCTTCTATTTAGAAAGGAATTAAGGATTTTAATTGACATTTCATAATTAACAATGGTCCATGATTATATTGATGCTTCTATTTAGTTAGCAATGAAGGATTTTAATTGACATTTCTTAAGTAACAGTGGTCCATGATTATATTGATGCTTCTGTTAAGTTAGGAGTGATGGATTCTAATTGATATTTCATAATTAACAGTGGTCCATGATTATATTGATGCTTCTATTTACTTAGGCGTTTAGGATTTTAATTGACATTTCATAATTAACAGTGGTCCATGATTATATTGATGCTTCTATTTAGGAAGGAATGAAGGATTTTAATTGACATTTCATAATTAACAGTGGTCCATGATTATATTGATGCTTCTATTTACTTAGGAGTGTAGGATTTTAATTGACATTTCATAATTAACAGTGGTCTTTATACTGATGCTTCTATTTAGGAAGGAATAAAGTATTCTAATAAGCGTTTTATAGTTAATACAAGTCAATGATTATATGGATACTTCTATTTAGGAAGGGATGCAGGATTCTTTCTAGCATTTCCTAATTAACAATGTTCTCTTGTGCTTTTTAGAAATATTTGAAAGATTTTGATTAGCACTTACATAATTAACTGCGATCCATAATGCTAAAGATATAGGAAAGAGTGGAGGATTTTATTTACTGTTTTATAGTTAAAATTAGTCCATGATTAAATAGTTGCTTCTATTTTGGAAGAAGTGAATGATTCTAAAAAATATTTCATCGTTATTTTAGTTTGTTAAGAATTTCTATAAAAACAAAATGAAACCCAAACCCCAGGAAATTACCATTCCTCTGCTGAATGGCTTTAAAATTTTTTAAAACTTAATTTTTAGCATTTCCGTTGTTTTGCTCTAAAATAAAGTAGTGGCGTATTTTTCCGTACTACTTGCTACTGAATGCTCGTTATGTAGGGGTCGGCGATCAATGTCATATTTTAATAATGAAAATTTTCGATATGAAAAGGATAATTAGATAGAAGAATCAATATCATCATGGACCATTTTTTAAAAGATAACCGACAGTCTCAAAAGAATTTTCTCAAATATAATTTTTGTTTTTTGTCCACGACCATATATATATATATATATATATATATTAGTAAAAAGGATATCAGTAAGCAGAAATGAAAATCTGCCTAGCCACACTATATGATTATTTCTAACACACACACACACACACACACACACACACACACACACACACACACACATATATATATATATGTGTGTGTGTGTGTATTATTTGGTCCAGTTATATCGGAGTTGGGAGTAATTCCATCAGGACAAGAAAACTGTTCAAGAGTGAACATTTAAATTTTCCTCGTAAAGAGCTCAATGGAACTGACATTACAGAGCAATAATTTCTTTAATAAAAAAACAAAACCGGTCACATTAAGATTATGAATTTATTTCCATCCTGTTATGTGTTTTTGATAAAACAAAAATAAAAATTAACATGGCCTTCTTCAGATCTTATGGATAAAATAATTCCTTTTTATTATTTAATTATTTTATCCATAAGATCTGAAGAAGTCCTGTTAATTTTTTTTGTTTTTGTTTTTTGATTTAATCAAAAACACATAACTGGGTGGAAATAAATTTATGATCCTAATGTGACCGGTTTTGTTTTTTTCTTAAAGAAATATATATATATATATATATATATATATATATATATATATATATATAAGTAAGGATGGTGACCACTGTCGAGTGCTACCCGAAGGCTGTCCGTTCAATAGCTATTACACCGAGATGTAGAGAATGATGCAACTACGTTCCCGGGATTACTCCCCTTTACCCTTGATACGTATCTTATAATGCTGACTGTTTAGCAAGGAGGTATCAAGGACCATTTTTTGTGGTTTTGATATGACACGACCAGGGATTGAACCCCGGTCTCCCTGAGCATTGGCAAATATTCAATATATATATATATGGGGGTGAGTTGCATATATGTAGACAGATATATGGATATAGCTGTTTATTATATTCAGAAATACGTAAATCATATAATCTACACTTCTATATGCATATAGGTATGCGTATATATTTATATATCTAATACGAATACATTCATATATGTATAGACTCTTCAAACGTCTATATATATACCGAGACAGGCGTGTTTATATAACAGACACGCATATTCCACACCATATATATATATATATATATATATATATATATATATATATATATATATGTATAGAGAGAGAGAGAGAGAAATTCGCAGCTTTATATATAGTACATACAGAAAGGCATACCCACACATTCGTACATACACACATTTATGCACACACACACACACACATATATATATATATATATATATAGATTTAGGTTTATATATATATAATAATTATATATATATATATATATATATATATATATATTACTCACGGATATGCAAATCCACCCCACACGTATACATAGATATATATAAATTCATGCAAGTTTATATATATATATATATATATATATATTAATAACGCAGAAACGCACGCACACATGCATACACACATGCATACCTCCACTCACACACACACACACATACACACACACATGTATATATATATATATATATATATATACCGAGACCAGCGTGTTTATATATATAATACCAACAGACACGCATATCCCCCACCAATATATATATATATATATATATATATATATATATATATATATATATATAATTCTGGTACTTAGGATGAAAAGAGAAAACTAAAAAAGAATCCTAAATCTCTGTAGAAAAAATAACTTAAAATAAATTTAGAAACGACAAAAAGAACAAAAAATAAGTAAAAGAAAAGTATGACAACACCTCCCTTCATATTCCACCCCTCCGCTCATTTCCAAAATAAGCAAAGAAGCAAAATTTCTGAAAGTCAAAACGAGGCTGCAGACATTTTGGCTGGCGAAGAGTTAGTGAATCGTCAAATCCAATCAGCTAAGAATTGCCAGGCAAATTGGGGTTGAAATTAACTAGAATTGTTCACGCATGCGCAGGCGACAAACGAGCATTGTACTCACCGTCGTCGTCGCCTTTATTATTATTATTATTATTATTATTATTATTATTATTATTATTATTATTATTATTATTATTATTATTATTATTATTATTATTATTATAGTCTTACCATTTTAGTATTTTTTTTGTCAATCATTTTTTCGTTTTCTGTCAATAATTAGTCGTATTTATCTTCTGTTCTTTGTTTTTGTTTTCGTTTTCTTTCTGTGCCTAATCTTGTCTTTTCTTCTTTTTCTTCTTCCTTTTCTCCTTCTTTTACTTCTTCTTCTTCCTTTCTTTTTTCTTTCTTTTTAAAAACTCTTTATCGCTCGTTCTCTTCATGATGTATTTTCATTCTAAGACTTCATTCGTGGTTTTTCATTTTCCTTTCTTCATTCTAATCTTTTTTTTCCAGTTCTACTTCTTTCAGTTTGTCTTTTTTTTCCCTTTTAAACCAATTTCTTCTTCTTCTTCTTCTTCTTCTTCTTCTTCTTCTTCTTCTTCTTCTTCTTCTTCTTCGTGGTTTTCTCCACATTCTCTTCTTCTCATTCTTGGCTTCTTCCTCTTTGTCTTCACCTCTTCTTTTTGTTTTTTCTCATTTCTTGGCTTTCTCCTTTTCCTCTTTATCTTCTTGAAATTCTATTCCTCCTCCTCCCATTTTCTTCTTCTTCTTCTTCTTCTTCTTCTTCTTCTTCTTCTTCTTCTTCTTCTTCTTCTTCTTCATTTACAAATGTCATGTTCTTCTGTTCTTTGTCTATTTCTCTTCCGTATGTTATAATTCCCGTCTCAATCCCTTTTCCCTCATTCACACACCGGTTTTGACTTTTACAATTTTCTTCTGTGTAACTTCTGTAGTACAAGAGTGTCCCCTTAAAACTGATATTGTGATATCCTTTTATTTAGGAAGGAGTAAAGGATTTTAATTGACATTTCATAATTAACAGTGGTCCATAATTATATTGATGCTTCTATTTAGTTAGGAGTGAAGGATTTTAATTGACATTTCATAATTGACAGTGGTCCATGATTATACTGATGCTTCTATTTAGGAAGGAATAAAGTATTCTAATAAGCATTTTATAGTTAATACAAGTTCATGATTATATGGATACTTCTGTTTTGGAAGGGATGCAGGATTCTTTCTAGCATTTCCTAATTAACAATGTTCTATTGTGCTTTTCATATTGTGATATCCTTCCTTTGAGGGTGTTTCACTACTTTAGTATTGTACCAGACAAAGCTTACATCTGTAAATAGCTACGGTAGAAGCTTTGTCGAAGAATGATATTTATCATCTTATTTGAATAACGTTTAATGAGCTCGGAGAAAATTTTGACTGAGACCCATCCTCACTAAGTGTCACATATCTAAAGCAATTTTCTTCAACTCATGGCTTATTTTTCTGATCTGAATACAGATTAGCAACTTAGACAATGTGTCATAATTAGCTGGCTAGTCACGCAGATTTTGGAATAATGAATTTGATCCTCTCTAGGTGCCTAGCTAAAGTTACACATATTTCTTCATCTTTTTTCTGGCCATCAAATCGTTTTGTAATCGTTAGAAAATTCGTCAGGGTTTTCTATTGCCAATAAGAAGTGAGTTAGATCATTAGTAGGTGCCCCGTACTTGGGCCACGGCTCTAAATATAAACTACACATAGTTATAAAATTCACCTCGTACATGGGGTCTTTGCTGGAGGGCTAGGTAAGCAGATCATTACAAGTGAATTCGATTCTCACTGTGTATCGTAATTTCGATCTTGTGTTACGCTAAGCTCAGTAAGTCACTAATTTTCTCTGTCCGCTTTGTGTTTCTTCTTTTCTTAAACACCATCACACATTGAAACACACACAAACACACACTCACAAACAAAAAAATACATACAGTCGCACATAATTACACTCAGAAACACACGCACACACACATACACACATTCACACAGAGAAAAATACACATAGTCACAAACAATCATACTCAGAAACACACACACACATACACACACAGAGAAACAAACACACTTATACACGCGTACATACTCACAGAAACATGCAAACACACATACACACAGAAAAATAGACACACTCACACGCATACACACATCCATACACAGAAATAAACACACACTTACATACACACACACTTTCACAGAAACGTGCGTAAACACACCCACACAGAAACATAAACACACTTACACACACATACACTCTCATAGAAACGTGCACACACACTCACACACAGAAACATACACACACACACATACACACACTCACATAGAGAAAAATTCACACAGTCACCCACAATCACACCCGGAAACACACACACACACACACACACACACACACACAGAGAAACAAACACACTTACACACGCATACACATTCACAGAAACATGCAAACACACATACACACAGAAAAATAGACATACACACACACATACATACATACAACCACTCTCACTCATACATGCATAAATATGCGGTTGACCTCGTGGCGTATTGGTTAACGAGCTAGGCGTCACAAAATTAGTGTGTGAGTTCGAATTTCAATGGAGCCACTACTTTTCTTTTTGAAATATCCTCGGAAAAGTATGAATATTTTATCCTCCCTCTGTAATATAATGATCGAGGGATTTCAGTTTCATGCCTTTGGGTTTAGTTAGGCTAAGAACCTTTTGGCTCAGTGCATGGGTTACTTAGGTGCAACATTAACGCAGGTGTTCACGCGCGCGGGCGGAGCGGACATGTCACTCAGAGAAGTCACAATAGGTCAGATGGGAAACGGGGCCAAATAGCGCGGGTGATGTCACGCACCGGAAGCGCGCGGAGGATTTGGGGGATTTTGAAAATGTCAGTTAGTTGAGTTGAGCACTGGACACTGAATGAGAAGGATCGACCTTCGGGGCTCGCTGAGGCTAGACGAATTTGCGCGCTACGGGCGCTGCACGAGATGGGGGGGCGCAAATGGAAAAGCCAGAATAGAAAGAATGTGTATCTCTCTCCTTATGTCGAAGATCCTTTAAACTCAAAGGTAATAAAAAGTTTCGCACCTGAACTAAGAAGTCGTAAATGTTTTTGTGTTTCGAGATTCCTATGTTCTGTGTGTATATGTTATGAACATTCGATGTACGTTTCACACGTATCCGTATATGGCTATGACATACCACAAAGATAGGTTATCTCCCACTTTTACTGTAGGGTTTGGTTTGGTTTCTTTGTTTAATGGCATATCAAACTTTGTAGGTTATTTAAGGCCGAAGCCATTCCCCAAGAAGAACAGTAGTGGTACTATTTAACCCATAGCCGAGAGGATAAGGGGGTTCATACCTTTCCTAAGGGTATTTGCCCAAAATGAACGTAATTACGCGACCGGTGTACGAACGCGCTTACTACGATTCCACAGTCCGTCGCTTTAACCATTACACCACGAGGACAACTCCTACAATAGGGAGTCCATGTTATTTAGTTGATTAGTAGATACCATGATGGACAGTAATATCTTAGTAAGCAAGTTCAAACATTTGGTCTAATACCCTTAGTAATGTAATATACCTATTTTTCTTTAACAGGGATGACTTTAGCATTGAATACTCTACTAAAGTTGATATGCCATTAAACAAAGAAACCAAACCAAAGAATATCCAAACTAATCCAATAAAAACCAAACCAAACAGAAAGTCAGCTGGGTTTCGATCTCAGCTTGGAGCCTCTGACGTGTCCCGCCACACCAAAGAGTTGTGATACAATGAAACAGATAATAAATTTATATCAATGTTTTTTAAGAGGACGGAAATAAATTTATTATCTTAATGTGACCGGTTGTTGGGGTTTTTTGAGAAAAAAACTTATTTGCCCGGTGGATTTTATTTGCATTGAGCTCTTTAAATCTAATGTTCTATTTTTGAATATTTTATTGGTCCTGATTGGAAGTATTCCCTATCCAAGATTTACTGGATTGAATAATATCTTATATATTGTTGGCGACCGTAGTCGAAGGCGATCAGAAGGCTCTCTTTTCAATAGCGAGGTGTCGGGGAGGGTGCTACTCCTTTCCCTGGATTGCTCTACTTTACCCTTGATACGTACCTTATATTGCTGAGTGTTAAGCAAGGAGGTATCAAGTACCGTTTTCTAAGTCTTTGGTATGACGCGACCTGGGATTTAACCCAAGTCTCCCAGACCATTGACAAACACGCTAGCTACTTGGCCAATGAGCTAATATATATATATATATATATATATATATATATCAGAATTTACAGCTAAAGCCGTCTAACACTGTTCTTTGCTCAAAAAGGCAGAGTAATATTAAGATATTTAAATTAAAACAAGATAAATTAAGATACCCATGACTCGGAGTTTCACGCATAGAACTTCAATTGAGATTATATATACACATCTGGAGGTGCTCGTGGTGTAATGGTTATCATCGTAGGAAATAGACACGGTGACACGAGCTCAAATCCTGGACGAAACTGATTTTACTTCACATAGCACTAATACTCTTGGGAAAAGTATGAATCCAATTATTCTCCCTGGAGCTATGGGTAAATAGTAGGGCAGACTGGGTTCTTCAGCCTTGGTGAAGAAACTAGTCAAGGAGAAGGAAAACTCTGAATTCAAACCTGATAATTTTAGCTTAAAAATTGACCTGGTGTCATATCCTGCCCGAGCGGAGGTTGGTTGGTTGGTTGGGTTTTATGGCATATCAACCTTTGTAGGTTATTTAATGTCAAATCAATTTTTATGTAAAAAATCTGTTCTATTTAAAACAATTCAGTTTACCATAAGTAAGTTAAGTGTAAATACAGTTTTAATGTCGAAAAACAGTTCTATTTCAAATAATTCAGTTAAGCATAAGAACGCAGTTTAAATGTAAGTATGG
The DNA here is from genome assembly GCA_963585895.1 of Sepioteuthis lessoniana. NCBI lineage: Eukaryota > Metazoa > Mollusca > Cephalopoda > Myopsida > Loliginidae > Sepioteuthis > Sepioteuthis lessoniana. The sequence goes on along the minus strand of CAUZXS010001289.1, from coordinate 85,871 downwards.
TTTAAGTGTCAAAAACATTTCTATTTCACTCTATTCAGTTTACTCAAACAATTTAGTTTCGCATAAGTGCGGACACTGGATGCAGTCTAGAGGACATTCCACGTGTGATCGATGATAAGGATGGATAGTGAGAGAAGAGTCAGGTAACTCCCTACTATTAGCACAACTTGATGATATATATATATATATATATATATAATGTAAGTGGAAGAAAACTCAAACCTGGTTTAATTGTCATGATAAATTTATTTCGGGGAAGAATATAAACTTAATCTCCTCAGATGACATAGACGCTTAACTTGAGGGTGAAATTCCCATAGATTTTTATGAAATACCTCATTTTCTTTACACGAATAATCTACACTCATTGTCTTCGGACGCCGACTGGATATTACTGATATATATATATATATATATATATAGCTTCGGGAATCTAGCCACACTGAAGAGTTCTGATAGAACGAAACAGGTCACTCTGTGGATGACAATATATATATATATATATATATATATACGTGTATATACGATGTTGATGATGATTACGATATACATGTGCAATGGAGGATTTTTTTAAACCAATATTTCACCTGAAAAATTAGGGGTGGATCATTACCCAAGATAAGTTTTTGAACTTATCGATTCTTACCGACCGTCATTATCTAGTCAAGCTATTACATTAACTTTCCGACTGATAACTTACGAAAAGGTGTGTCTCCCGCATTCACCCAGCTTTTGGTTAAATAGTATTGTAGGGGGATATGTTATTTGGTAGTTATGCTTCGTCCCCCATTATTTAATGTTGAAGTTTTATATAGTGTTTGCTTAGTTTAGTGGTAAAAGGCACATGAAAAAAGGTAATAAATGAATGAAACAAATGAGTAAGGGATATGAAACGGCGCGGACAAAAGGAACATTCAAAACAAGGCGACAAACAAAACATGAATTGATGCATTAAAATATTTCTAATTCTACATTGTTAGTAAAATAGTCCTGTGTGTATATATATATATATATATATATATATATGTGTGTGTTTGTGTGTGATTAACACAACTAAACTACAGAAAAGATTAATAATGAAAGCGTCCTATTAAGGTTGATTACATATTTAAAATGTCTATTTCTTCTTGTGGTTCGAAACAGTCGGTTTCTCCGAAACTGGAAAAAGTCTCTTAGTCAAAGTGTTTTGAAGAAATGAATGTCTGCGAGGCTTATCCATTTTTTTGCTTTTTAACTCTGTTGGTGAATAAGAAGATTGTCACCTGGAGAGAGCGTGTCAGCGCTGCAATGGAAATTGGGAAAAAGAGAAAGAGTGTTTGAAGACGACGTATTTATAAAAAAAATACGTGTCTTGGAATCGGCTCCAAAAAACGCAGGACGAAATTTAAACGCGGGCGTAGTTTTAAGCAGGTCACGTGGTTCTCCTGGCCAATGGTTTTCCGAGACTGAATATGTGTGCGTCCGCCATCTTTGTAGTGGGAACAAGTAGCATACCGCCCAAATTAAATCATAGGAGTGTAAAGTCCTATAGTATCATTTCTATTTTTCTACTGAGATGGCCTTAGCATTGAATAACCCATAAAGTTTGATATACCATTAAACAAAGAAACCAGAATCGATAGGGACTGATTTAACATGTTCATTTCTTTCTTTTAACCCAGGAATTTTCCGTTTCAGCCATATTGTTTTAAATTTCAATATTTTCTTCTTGGAGAAACGCATTAGTTGAAATTGCAAAGATGTGAGATAATTATGTCTTAGTTCATTCATGGTATTTCTAGTTCTGACGAAGCGAAACATCTTTTTAATATCTAATATTTGTAATACTTACTTAATTGATTATTGATTATGATTAATTCGTAACAATTAATTAAAATTCTGGTCTAGAAATTACTTACACTATTGTCAATAAATAATTTTGAGATATTAAGTAGAATATCTGAAAGAAAATTTTGATTTGGTTAAGTTTTTTTGTTGTTTAATGGCATATCAGCCATTATGAGTAAGTCAATGCCAAAGGCATTCTTGTTGAAAAGCAGTATTGACATTACTTAACCGACAACTGTAGGATGATAGAGTTCATCATTTTCCTTAAGATAGTCGTCCGAATATAATTGTAATAAAGTAACTCAGGTTTAAACTTATTTCCTACGACGTCGTTATCCAGGATCTTAGCCTTTACTTCTAGGAGATTCTTTTCATGAAGAAAATAATCAAACCTAAAAATCTAATCAAAGAAATTAAGATATTACAAGTTAATAGAAAATTATAGAAGTAGTACACTTAAGGGTGTTTACTTAAAATTCTTTATTTAGCAGTAAATTAACCAATAACACGTAAGACGTATAACATATTAAATTAATCGATAAACATTCTGGATGCATAAAATATTCCTTAAACTGAATTTTTTAAATTAGTGGTATTGTTTTCTTGGCCGTCCAGAGGAAATCGTTTTTTTTTTCCTAACAACTATTTCTTTTTATATTTGCACCAAATTTTAGACACATCTCGCCGCGAACAACTAACGTCTTTCGACATACTCTAATATGGATTGCTTTTTTGAATGAATTTTACCATTTTTTTTCCATTGTTTCATTTGACATTTATTTTAAAGAAACTTTATATTCTGTCAATTACGTCTGCCCATCCGTTTCTTGAGACCTAAGACCTGTCTTTTAACTCTACACCAATTGTTCCATATTTCCTCCCCTCAACACTGGGTTATTCCATAGTTTTTTTTTCTGTATGGCTCCAAAAAATGATAACATTGAATAAAATAATTTTTAACCCAAGGCCTCCACGCGAGCGACACAAGGTCAATTTTAAAGCGGACTTTTTTTCTCCGTGACTGTTTGCCATACCAAGGTTAAAAAGCCAAGTCTGTCCAAGTATTCATTTATAGCAGGAGGGATAATAAATTCATACCTTTCAAAAGAATATTAGCTCTATGTGAAATGCAAACAGCCTTGTCGAGGATTTGAAATCGAGTTAGCATGTCCATTTCCTACGACGTTAATCAGTTAAACACCTCCCAAAATTTATCGGATTTGAATAATCTAATCTAGTTTGTTTTAATGAAGCCAGAAATTTCGACTATTAAATAAAAAAAAAAATTGGCATCTTATTTTCAATTTGTTTATACACTTCTTGATAGAAAAAACAAGATGAATATCTTTTAGGTGAGCAATTTGCCTTATTTTAGGTTGTACCTCCCTGGAATATTTGGTTTGGTATGGTTTCCTTGTTTAATGTCATATCAAACTCCTTAGGTTATGTAATACCAACATCATTCTTGTCAAATAACCCTAAAGATACTACTTCGCCCATAACAGAGAGAATGAAGGAGATCAGATCTTTCCCTTGGGTATTAGTCAAAAAGTAAATGTAATAGAACGATTAGGGTTCGGACTCGCTTGCTACGATATCGCCGCCCAGCACGTTAATCGGTACACCCCAGTGACTCTACCTATCTCTGTGTTTGTCAATGCATATAAATCAATGCAAGTAAGAAAGACATATACTTTGTATGACGTAAATGTATTGTAATTGATCTAACTTTAAAAAAGCATATAAAATAAGACATTTGTCAAGAATTAATGTAAGAAAGAAGAGTATTTTGCCGGTTCATTTACCAAGTAGGTAGAGTGTTTGCCAATGGCCCGGGAGATAAGGGTTCAATCCCAGGTCGAGTCATACCAAAGACTTAAAAATGGTACTTGATGCCTCCTTGCTTAATACTTAGCATAATAAGGTACGTATCAAGGGTAAAGTGGAGCAATCTGGAGCAAGAAGAAGTGCTCTCCTATACACCTTGATGTAGTAGCTATTGAAAAAGGAGCCTTCGGGTCATCCTCGACAACGGTCGCCAACTTTACTTTTTCCTTTTAGAAGAGTATTATCATATCTGCAGTATTTACGATTAACAAGTTCATCTCTAGAATATTCTAATAAAAATAATTTTTTGCAAATCAGATATCATCCTATTGGTTGAAATTGTTGAAGGTAAGACTGCTACCCAACGAAGCGTCTTGCATGACTTCTGTGGTAACTCTTAATTCTTCAGTAGATGCTCAAGGGGGCTGAGCAGTTCGTCATCCGGCTACCGAAGTGGTCTTCTGACTTAAAAAAAACCCACTCGACTTTAGTTTTACTTTGCTAGACGGGTGGTCACAAAAGACCGATCCTATCAATCGACTCGTCATGTTAAGCCTAGTATTAATATGATTGTCCTAACCGCATTTTTCTAATTACTCTGGCGGTAAACAAGTTCACAACCCTATTTAATCTGGAAGTTGCTAAAAGGCAGTGGCTTAGAGTACATTGCACTGAGAAAGAAATTCTTGAAATTGATTAAACTCTGTGCAAACAAATAATCAAAATCCAACAGAATCATTCATATCAAATAGATATACTTGAAATTATTTAACTATATAGAAAAATGATTAATATCAAATAAAATTATTAATGTTAGGATTACTTGAGACCATTTAAACTGTGTGCAAACAAACTTGTTATATTAAATGGATTATTAGTATTAGATTATTATATTCTTAAATTAGTAGTGTTACCAATAGTTAACACTATTTAATGGCGTGCAAACAAATGAAGTATAAAGCAAAGAAACCTTTCAATTATTTACAAACAAATCATTCATATATATATATATATATATAAACAAAATTTGGCATCAAATAAACCAAAGAGTTTGATATGACATAAAAACACCAACTAATCAACCAACCATCTTGCCTCTCTCTCTCTCTCTCTCTCTCTCTCTCTCGTCAGTTTATTTTTCAGTATTGGCTAGTAAGTGCCTCTTTCCCACTCTCTCTTCTGGCATATTTTTCAAGGTCCTGGCTTGTAATTCTCTCACTCTCTTTCTCTCTCTCTCTTTCTCTCTTTCTATCTCTCTCTCTTTCTCTCTCTCTCTCTGGTTTTGCTTATGTTTCGGTGTCTTTATTAATTTTCCCTCTCTCTCTCTTTCTCTCTCTCTCTTTCTTAAACAGGAGTCGGCATAAATTATCCGCAAAATTTGATATGCCATTAAACAAAATAAACAAACTAAATTAGATACTAGGATCTTATTATTTCTTGCGGAATGTAATACTATCAAAACGGGTGATATTAGGTATTATCTATGACCAATTTATGCAACAAAGAATCTTTTAAACAAAAATACCTGTAGTTAACTGTCTAAAAATACCCACCTTCATAGATATTTATGCAATTTCATTTTTGACTACAGCCATGTAACTGAAGGGTTCTAGAATTTCAGAAAGCTGTTTGAACAGTTTATCAATTGCCACGCACTGTTCGAAGGAAATCATTGATTTCCTCTATAATCATAACTCGATCATTATAAAGGTTGAAATGGGTAAAATGAATATGTCGTAAGAAATAAAATATGTGTCCCTAAGAATGGTATCTGCGATGTTGTTATCTCAGCAAAGAAGAACTATAAGAGTTAGGGTTACATCAATGGTCAAGACCACGTGGGAAGACCAGAGATGTGACACAATGCGACAACAACGGCTAAAATTGCGGCCAGCGGTAGACATAACGACAAACGAGAGCTCAAATTAAGCGGAAAAGAGTGTGAGAAGAGAGTAAAGTTATGTAACAAAAACATCACTGAGTTATCGAAGGTGTTCAAACTGATTCTATTTAAGGCACTGCTGATAACGCTGTTGTATAGCCACATACATATACATTATACAAATATATGAATAACATAATCAAACATAATGGCGAACTTCAATGAACGAACACACTTCTTTATAAAAATATAATCTCTCACTATTTATTCTCGAAAGGGTTGATGTTGGTTGTGTGTGAGAGATGAGCTAAAGACAGGGACGGACTGTTATTTGACCCAAGTTCTTCTTTGACCATAGCAGCACTTCATCTTCATCTTGGCTGAGGTTGCTCAACCGTGTGTCACTGAGGGCTCAAAGCCCTCTGTCTGACGCTGGCTCTCAATTCGGCATCTTGTCTTCAACTGACTCTAACAGGCTCGAATCGCCTCGGGCACCTGGTTATATTATTGTTTAATGTCCACCTGCTACCGCTGTTCTTCCGCTTATTTACATCTCTTGATTGACGGCTCGGTCGAGGGTCTGTATGTTACAACGCAAGCAGATGGAACTGAAAACTTCACTATTTGTTTCAATTCGCATTTAGCAACAATCTGTTTCGTTTGCTGACCTCAACTCCTTGATTGTTGCAGTCTTTATGCAACAAACCCAAATGGCTCAATTAAATACCACAATTGAATCTTTTGTTCATCTCAAAACACGTATGCTGTGCTTGAACAACACGTAAACTTACCAAGGTGTACATTGTGCAGTGGGTTATCAAAGTAGTATGTAATTCTATCATAACGTTTTGAAAACACAGTCACAAGTCAAATATTGTATATATTTTGGGGATATATATATAAATGACATAGTAGTGTCTGTGACCCTAGGTTTTATGCATTTTGCATTCGTCAGACAGAGTGAAGGTTCTTAAAAAAGACGGATAAATATGGTTAATTTTTTGGTTCGAAAAGTGGGAGTTATTTGTGGGCCCAGGTTTTTGTTCTATTGAAGGTGAATATTTTTGTGTATGTGTTGTTGCTCGGGAGTACATAAATATTCATGTTTGCGTATGTACTACTGCCAGAATTTTTTTTATCTTTCTATTGTTTAGAGATAAATAAAAACACAAAGTGTAATTTTTTCGTAGTAGTTAAGGGGCTTGACTGCAACATCGTAGTAAGCGAGTTCGAATTCTAGTCACGCTATTTCGTTCAGTTTCGGAATAATCTCCTTGGAAAGGTATGAATTTACTTACTATAGTACAATATTTGGTCTTCCATTAACTCACCAAGTGAGCTAGTAAAAACTATAAACCTCTTTGATATATATATATATATATATATATATATATATATATATATATATATATATATATGTTGTAAGTGAATTCATCTCTTTCCAAGGAGATTAGTCCGAAACTGAACGAAATACCGTGACTCGAATTCGAACTCGCTTACTCTGATATTGCAGTTAAACTTGTTAGCCACAACGAAAAAATAAATATTGTGTTTTTATTTACGTCTAAACAACGGACACATCAAAAATGTTGGCGGTAGTATTATTATTTTTCGCCCGACTTGAAAGAATCATATTCAATTGTCTGCTAAACATATGTATTGTCTCAGCTTTAAAAGGAATTTCGTATCGTATTCACCGAACTATTTTGTACAATATTTGCTGCGATGCCTTGAGGTCAGAGGTGTGTTTGATGATTTGCAGTTTATGACAGCAATGTTGAGTGACGGTTTTTCGCAGAGTGGCTCTTTACCTATGTTTTCTTCAAAGGTCAGTCAATTCTTATTTAGTCATTTAGTTTCCCAAGAAGCGAGCAACTTCCAGATTTCTTTCAAGATGCAAGATATTTCTCTTGTCATGTTAAAACTAACACAGGGAATTTCAGTTTTACTTTTATTATTTTTCCGTCGATATTTATTCAAAATATGGTTGATTTTTTGAAGTGAGAAAAAGAAAGCATGAGATCCTATTTACCAACCCCTCCGCTCGGGCAGGATATGAGACAAGGTCAATTTTTAAGCGGAGTTTCACAGGTTTGAATTCAGAGTTTTCCTTCTCCTAGACTAGTTGCCTCACCAAGGCTGAAGAACCTATTCTGCCCTACTATTTACCCATAGCTGGAGGGAGAATATTTTGGATTCATACCTTTCCCAAGGGTATTAGTGCTATGTGAAATGCAATCAGTCAGGTCCAGGATTTGAACTCGTGTCGCCGTGTCCATATCCTGCGACGATAACCATTACACCACGGGCACCTCATAAAGCATGAGATAGACTGACAAATAGATATTTCTCGTGACTCGCTTATTATATAAACTGCACTCTTCAATTAAAGAAGTGAAGTGAGCGACTGTAGTCGAGGGCGACCCGAAGGCTCCCTTTTCAGTAGCTACTACACCGAGGTGTAAGAGAGGGCGCTACTCCTTTTACCTTATAATGCTGAGTGTTAAGCAAGGAGGTATCAAGTACAATTTTTTAAGTCTTCGGTATGACTCGACCTGGGACTGAACCCCGTGTCTCCCGGACCATTGGCGAACACTCTACCCACGGAAATCAAAACTTTCTGACTGTTCAAGTTAATGGTCAAATCAACTCTCTTTCGCTCAAACACATATTTCCAGTCGCATACCCTCTTTGACAGTCGAATACACTCATCCTTTGCACCAAAAACTATGTCTAGTCTCCTATCCTCTCTATTGATCGAATACTCTCTAACCAATAATACGAGAGACATTTCATAGATAAATAAAAACCTTTGTTTAAATTTTCAGATTGTCAAGCTTTAAAGGATGGCCGCTACGCTGTTAGGGATTTATAATCCATTTTACATTTTGTGGGCCAACTAGCTATTTAGATTACTTATTTAAACCAAGCCTCACCATCCACCCCAAAATAATATTACATATTGTGCAAAAATGAAACTGACATTAGCCATACATGTTGAAAGAAAAGGTTGCAAGATGGTCGTAAGTTTTCCCGCCAGAAATTCCTGATCACTTTTTTCCATCAGCCTCTTCCATATTTTTTCACGTTCATCTCAAGATATTATGCAATTTTCACTTGCTTTTGTTTGGTTTAGTTTCTTTGTTTAATGGCATATCAACCTTCTTGGGTTATTTTATTCCAAAGCTATCCTTGAAGAAGAACAGTAGTTGAAATATTTTAAATGGAGGTGGATAAGGGGTTTTATACCTTTTTTGAGAGAATTCATGAGAAAGTGAACATTATAGCGGCACTGGAGTTCGAACTCGATTACTACAGTGTCACTGTCTAGTACGTTAGCCACTATCCCTCCTCACTTTGCTTTATTTATTGTGTCTGCTTTTTCCTTCAGGGAAACGGCTAGCTTATTTAACATTAGATTTACTGTCACTTTTCAAATGTTTGCTTTCTTTGTTTAATGGCATATCAAACTTCTCTGGTTATTCAATGCCAAACCTTCTTTGTAGAAGAACTACAAGGAGACTATTAATCACATACCTGGGGAGTGAGGGGGTTCATATATTGATAGATGTGGTAGTCCGAGGATAAACGCAAAATCGACACTGGAATTCGAACACGCTGCCTTCCAGACCACAATCCAGCACTTTTGCCATCAAATCACAGGGACACCCTCTAAATCGTAAAACTAATGTTATTCTCACTGATAATGCATGTGTCCACTCAGCATTTAGACAAAAATAAGCAAAATCATTTGGTAAATAATTTCATGGGAGAGTGAACTTGATCAGACGTAGCCTGTGTCAGATAGTTATTCACTAACCTTTGCTCTTTTTAGTAAAATAACAAAAATATAGGTGCTACTAATAATTCTGCCTAGTTCATATTATACCAAGCAAGATGGTGTCAGACGAATTGGTTGATTGGTTAGGTTTTATGGCGTATCAAACCTTGTAAATAATGCAATGCCAAATCATGTTTATACACACACACACACACACATATATAGATATATATTATCATCCACAGACAGATCTGTTTCGTTCAATCAGAACTCATTAGTGTGGCTAGACAGACTAGATTTCCGAAGCTAGGATCGAAACCCGGTTGAATCAAACGCCAACCCAAGATACTACCACTCAGGTATGAGGAAACCTGCGCAAGCGAAGGAAATTTAAACGGTTATGAATCACAATTATTATTGTTTACATATATCCGCTGAACGGCTACCGAGAGCTCGATTCATATGAAGAGCCTTGCATATACGCTAATGGCAACACAATTACTTCATTCGCTAGAGAGCTCAACCCTACAGGGGTAGGGGAGCACACACACACACACACACATATATATATATATATATATATATGTTATTAATGAATATATAGTTTATAGATAACATTTTCAAGCGAGCCAGAGCTCATTTGTTTGCAAATAGTTAAATGATTTTGAGTATTGCTACGCAGCACAAACATTACTTTACAAATATTTAAATGGTCATACATAGAGGATTTTGTGTGTGAATAGTTTGTCGATAATTTCATTTTTAAATGAGTTTACGCTAATTTGTTTGAACACAATTAAGTGTTGCTTTTATTTGCACTTAGTTGCATCTATTGCCCAGTTAGCTGGGGCTGTAGAATACACCAACCTCTTCTCTGCAGAGAGGTGAGACTCCCCGCCCCCCTCAAGTCTCCTAGAAATGACACTAAACAATCTGACAGTGAGGTTTCAGTAATGCTGGAGTATCTTTGCCATCGCTCGCAGGTCAACTCTGGTAGCACCTGATCGGGTCCTATCTATGGGTCAAATAGAACAAAACTGTATAATGCTAAACTGAATTGCTTGAAATAGGACTGTTTTGACATTTAAACTGCGTACTTATACTAAACTGTATTGTTTGAAATAAGAATCTTTCCTTATCCCTATTTCCACTGACGAAAAAGGGTGCTACTTTAAGATTCTAGCCAATCATTTAGCCTCTTTCTTCTGAAGGCGATTCGGTCGAACTGTTGCGTAGCCATATACACGAATATGGCCATGTGCGAAATAGACATGTAATGTTCATTAACGATAGAACATATAAAGAACAGGAATCTCAAAAACACGTAACTACTTCTTGTTCAGGTACGAAACCTTTTTATCAACTTTGAGTTAAAGGTTTCGACGTAAGGAGGAGAGACACAATCTTCTATGCTGTCTTATTCATTTGGCCCCCAACTCGAGCGGCCCCAATCGGGCGCACGTTCGCCTCGCGCCTGCGAGCTCCAAAATTGATCCTTCCCGTTTTGCGTCTAAAACCCGACTCTTATTTTCTTCAAATTCTCACACAAACTTCCGCGTGCTTCCGGTGCGTGACGTCACCCGCACCTTGTCGCCCAGTATCGTCTCGGACTGTTATGACATCTGAGTGACACCTCCATCCGCTCGCGCGCACCCGCGTTAACACGTGCTTCAATCTTACACCCAACCAACCCATGTGCTGAGCTGAAAGGTTCTCAGCCTAACTAAACTCAAAGGCATGAACCGAAATCCCTCGGCTATTTCATAACAGGACTACTATCTTTTTTACCCGGTCACAGAGTGCAAACATCTGTTGGCTTTCATTCTGACCTGGATTTGTTACTTCGGCCGCGAGGAATTTTCCTACATTCCTTATTCCTCTTTTAACGGTCAGTCTTTGGCGGCCTGCTAATTCAAACATAGAGGGGTAGGGGAGATTCCTTATTTCTCTCCTCGCAGTGGTAGACCACGTGACAATTGGTAGATATCCTTTGATAGAAAAATTCTGAGACCATTAGGAATATTTCTGGGTATTTATTTATTTTTGAGTTGTTCTTAAATGGTTTTGATCCTCCGGAGAAAATTCTTTCAAAAGCAAACCTTTTCAAAACATTTTCAAAAATAGTTTTTAAATGAGTTGATATGTTATAAAAAAAAGCAACGAAAAATGAATCTTTAATGTAGTATATCTATTTGTTGAATTCAAATTAGTTTTTGGTATTCAAGTGTCTTGAAAAGATTATTATATAATCTTTGCAAGCGTAAACAACTTGCTGTGAGATCGCAATTGGTAGATATTAGTTATTCATCAGTGGGGGGCGTGTTTCAAAATTATCGAAAACTGTTTTCGTAAGATATTATATAATTTAGGTATTTACATACTCTACCAATTAAAAGTTTTTGGTTACCCTCAACAAATATATATCATATGCTAAGAGTTATTTTTAATGAAACAAGTTAAACAGCACAATAGTTTTATTTATTATACTAGATACAAGTCTTCCTGAGCCACATTAAATACAAAGAATTCTTCAACTTCGATTCCTCAAAATGACCCCCTTTGGCTGCCATCACTGCTTCATAGATTCTCTGAATTCTTTCCCCTAAAGACTGATGATAGACTGTGTTGTGGCCCCGGAAAGGGTCTCTAATGAAAACACAAACACGGATATTAGATAACAGATTATGTTACACAAGAAAGATAGAGTTACATAGAAAAGGTAAGAAGTCTCGTACTGTTCGGATAACAGATCTCTGTACTAATAACAGTGAGAAGAGTCCATAATGGTGAGATGGGTAAGGCTCCCACAACAGACTGAAGATTATTGCGCCCAGCTTTCCTGCAAGAGGTCAGTCGCATTTTTGGCTTTATTTCACTCAGACTTTTCGATCAAGTTAATCCCATTCCAGTTCAATGGGATTTAAGTCGGCTGATTGCGCTGGACAAGACATAAATTGAAGGACGTGCGGTTCATCTTTGCTTTTACTGAACCTCTGGCAGAGCTTACTCGTATGCTTTGGGTCATTATCTTGCATGAGTACGATTCTTGAGACCCACTAGCCGCGTTACAGACGAGATCGCGTGATGCTCAGGAATGCCGTTATCATATTTACTAACCCCTCCGCTCGAACAGGTTGTGACACAAGGTCAATTTTTAAGCGGAGTTTAACAGGTTTGAATTCAGAGTTTTCCTTCTCCTAGACTAGTTGCCTTACCAAGGCTGAAGAACCTAGTCTGCCCTACTGGAGGGAGAATAATTGGATTCATACCTTTCCCAAGGTAGCATTAGTGCTATATGAAATGCAATTAATCTCGTCCAGGATTTTGAACTTGTGTAACTGTGTTCATTTCCTACGTCGGTAACCATTACACCACGGGCACCTCCAAAATGAAGAATGCCGTGATAGCCGGTCTGAGGCACGTCAAATGTGCTAATGATATATAGCCGCATACATATATATATATATATATATATATATGTATTATATGTATATATATTATATATATTTATTATATATATATATATATTTTATATATATATAATATATATATAATATATATAATATGTATATATATATATAATATATATATATAATATATATACATATAATATATATATATATATATATATATAATATATATAATATATAATATATATATATATATAATATCTGAAGGTTGCAGGAAAAAATATAATCCAAATAGGTGAATATATCACGATGTAAAGTCGACGTTAACGTTTCGGTTTCAGTAACCATCATCAGGACTTGGATATCAAAATAGTTCACATATCGATGGATGCTTGCTGAGATTTCCACGTGCCAAACACGTTCTGATGACTTTTGAATTTTGAACGCTATGTGCATGTTTATGTATCTTTTCGTTGTATATTTCTCATTTGCTCCTGTCATCTCAGCAAGCACCCATCGATATGTGAACTATTTCATATCCAAGTCCTGATGATGGTTACTGAAACCGAAACGTTAACGTCGACTTTACATCATAATATATTCCCCTATTTGGATTATATTTTTTCTGCAACCTTCATAATACAAATGTAAGCGGAAACATAGTCAACAATAATGACGAAATTCAATGAACGAACGAACACACTTCTTTATAAAATATACCTCACACACTTTATTCCCGAAAGGGTTGATGTTGGTTGTGTGTGAGAGGTGAGTTGGAGACGTAGACAGACTGCTACACATTGACCCAAAGTTCTTTTGACCATAGCAGCACTTCTTTCGCATTCTGGCTGGGCTGCTCAACCGTGGATCACTGAGGGCCCAAGCCCTCTGTCTGGAGCTGGTTCTCACTCCACTGGCATCCTATCTCCAACTGACTCCAACTCCAACTGGAACTGATCCAAGCCGTCTGTGGCACCTGGTTATATAATTGTCTGACGTCCACATGCTTCCGCTGTTACACCGGTGCATCTCTTGATTGACGGCTCGTTCAAGGGTCAATATATAACACCAATCGCCCACCTAGCAATTGGAAAAAATCTTCACACTATGACAGAGTCTTCTACATGCTTTACGGTTGGTGCGATACAAGGGTTGCAGCTCTTTTACACAACTCTTCGCAGCACATAGACCCTCCTATTTGGCTCAAAGATTCGAGCTTTGATTTGTCAATGCAAAAGACTTTATACCACTGTTTTATTGTCGGGTTTAGGTGCATCTTAGCACACTGGTGCTTTTGACATTGTTTTGCTTCCTCGACAGTGGTTTCTTGACAGCAATTCTGCCATATTGGCCGGCTTCACAGAGTCTTCTCCTCACCGTGGATGTTGATATATTTTTTCATAATATTGGTTCAGTTGTGTAGTAATGTTCGGAGCAGTCAGCTTTCTGTCATGCAAGCTGGTGATTGATGAAGTCGGCCTCTGCATTGGTAAAACAAGTAGCATTTAGCAAGCAGCAATTCAACATAATATCGTCAACAGTGAATTTAAGTGCTGGTATAATGTAACTTATCGAAAATGTTTTATTCATGCTCAATACTAAAGAATAAAAACGCCTTCAAAACAAATCATTGAGTATTTAATAAATTAGGCATTGCAGTGCTTAATTTGTTTCATCAGAATAACACGTTCTTTCTTTCTTTCTTTCTTTCTTTCTTTCTTTCTATATTTGTCTCTTTCTCTTTGTTCATATCATTTATTCATTTATTTATTTTCATGCCTCTTTCTTTCTTTCTTTTTTTCTTTCTTTCTTTCTATATTTGTCTCTTTCTCTTTGTTCATATCATTTATTCATTTATTTATTTTCATGCCTCTTTCTTTTTTCTTTCTTTCTTTCTTTCTTTCTTTCTTTCTTTCTTTCTTTCTTTCTATATTTGTCTCTTTCTCTTTGTTCATATCATTTATTCATTTATTTATTTTCATGCCTCTTTCTTTCTTTCTTTCTTTCTTTCTTTCTTTCTTTCTTTCTTTCTTTCTTTCTTTCTATATTTGTCTCTTTCTCTTTGTTCATATCATTTATTCATTTTCATGCCTCTTTCTTTCTTTCTTTCTTTCTTTCTTTCTTTCTTTCTTTCTTTTTGTTCATATCATTTATTCATTTATTTATTTTCATGCCTCTTTCTTTCTTTCTTTCTTTCTTTCTTTCTTTCTTTCTTTCTTTTCACATTATTTCTTGCTATTCTTTTTTTTTCATACCTACTTATTTCTTTCTATTTCCTTTTCAGCCATACTTCTTTCTTTCTTTCTTTCTTTCTTTCTTTCTTTCTTTCTTTCTTTCTTTCTAATAGTTTAATTTTTTTCTTCTTTCTTTCTTTTCACATTATTTCTTGTTATTCTTTTTTCTTTTCATACCGACTCTTTTATTAAATTTATCATCCCTACTCCTTTCTTTCTTTCTTTCTAATAGTTTAATTTTCTTTCTTTCTTTCTTTCTTTCTTTCTTTCTTTTCACATTATTTCTTGATATTCTTTTTTTCTTTTCATACTTACTCCATTTTTTAAAAATTTTTCATCCCTACTTCTTTCTTTCTTTCTTTCTTTCTTTCTTTCTTTCTTTTCACATTATTTTTTGCTATTCTTTTTTTCTTTTCATCGTCCTCATTTTATAACTATTTTCATCATTATCGTCATCAGTAGCAGCACACCCATCCCTCCCATCTCCGCCTCGTAACGTCATCATTTTTCATTCACATATTCTATAAAAATAACAATATACAAAGATTATTAAAAACACGAATTCAATTCATTTGAAATCAGTGACGTCACTTGTCTTTTTTCACTTCTGTTTTTACTTTCACTTTCACTTTCAAGAAACGTGTAAAAGCGTTCATCTTTCATCAGTAAAGGCGCGGGCTTATTCACAGGTGACAATAGAGCGCCATTTTCAGGGGAGGGCACCTAAATATACTATTCGTGATGTCACTCGATTTAAACCTTTGGGTTAAGGGAAGTACGTCATCAACCAATGAAAATCTCTCTTCTACCAGAGCAAAAAATATTCTTTCTGCTTTTCTCTCTTGTTATATCCTTGACTTCTTCTTTCTCTTAATTTTTTTTTTCTTTTTTTTTTTTAAAGCTTTTGTTTGACTTTTTCAAGTTTTGTACAATTTTTAAAAAAGATTCTCGCGATTCTGACGTCAAACGCTCTCTTTTCGAACGTGCCTCTTAAAACATTTATTTCAGAAGACATCCTCTCTTCTATTTTCTTTTCCCTCGACTGCATTTTATACCTGACTGAGCAGGTGTCGGGTCGTAAATATCTACAATCTGTTTACACCTAAAAAAAAAAAATGAAATAATTCAGATATCAAAAAATCGATCTGAGAAGCAATCAATGATCAACTGGACATTGGCGACAGATATAAACATGGGATATTTTAAATTCAATCACTGGTTATTGATGCAAAGGTTAAAAAAAGAGAGCTTTCCTTCTTTAGCTCGATCGTCTTCAATTGAATATGTTTATCCAAAATCTGTTCGGTTGAAATCAATTCGAATGGGGATATATATATATATCCGAATGGATGATTACAAAGAAATTAATCCAATAAAGGAAGATTGGACACAATGAAGTTAACCATTTCGGATATGGCTGTTAGCGAATTCAAATCGTTTTGTGGCGTGGATGTGAAGGAAACTATACCAACTGTGCGAGGTCAAAAATGTTGCAGACAGGGACAAGAACGAGGTCAGTACAAAATTATATCGCATAGAATTTTTGCTATTTATTATAACAGAAAAATGGGTCTATGTTTATTTATTCATGCTATCAATATATCTATCTATCTATCTATCTCTACTTATATCAGTCTATCTATGTTGATATAAATGTATTTATCTGAGGAATTTATACATATATATATATATATATATATATATATATATATATATATATATATATATATATATATATATATTACAATGAATTTGTTAGGTTTCATTTGAATTGCTTTGATTGTAGTATATCAATTTGTCTATCACTTTCTTTGTCTCACTTTTACGTTTCCTCTATATATGCCAACATCCATTTGTATATATATATATATATATATATATATATATATATATATATATATATATATATATATATATATATATTCAAGAATGTTTAGTTAAATAATAAAGACAGATTTTCTCTATATAATTCTATTAAGATCCTTTCAAGATTCCTGATAAGTGTCTTGGTTTTAGGTTGGAATTGGTGGATGCATTTACCAAAACTGTTGCGGGCGCTTTCGAATCTTTCATCGGCCATCATCAGGGGTTGTTTGCATGTGTAAAGTGTATTTTTTAAAACAAAACATGCCTAAATAAAAGACTGCTGCTTAACTAAACAGACACATACATGCATACACACACATGAGTATATATATATATATATATATATATGTTTTGCACATATTTATGCGCACACACACACACACACACACACACATATATATATATATTGAACACCTTTGATCAACTATTGTTGCATATTACTCACCACCATGACAAACATTGAAAAATTGAATGCCTTCTTGTATACTATATTTAATGAAACCTGCTTCAAAGCAAATTTCTAGTCTACACACACACACACACACACACACAGATATATATATATATATATATATATATATATATATATATATATATATATATATATATATATACGAGAAAACATTTCATTTAAAGTCTTGTTTGGAGAAGTTTGTTCTAAAATCTTGCCTCTAAAGAAGGATCAAATCGAAAAGAAAGTCTAATCTGACCTCCTCATATCGACTTCATTACTTAATTTTTTATTTCTTAAAGATAATCTAATGAAATGGATTAAGTAAATGGATTAAGCTAAGAATTATCCTATACTGAATATTCCCAGCTCAGTCCAAAGAATGACTGAATCACATAGAAACAGAAATATGAAGAGGGACACGGAAAGAATAGACATTAAAAAAACTGTGATATAGCTATTTGTAACTTAATGTTCTCAGGGTAACTCTCTATATTCAATTGCAGGTCTTGAACAAAAGAATTGCACCATTAACGAAATTTTCAAAAGGAAAAATTTATATAGATATATATATATATATACATGAATTTTTCTTATGAAATTTTCAAAATTTCGTTAATGGTGCGATGCACACACACACACACACACACACACACACACATATATATATATATATATATAAATATATACTCCCCTACACCCGTAGGGTTGAGTTTTTTGGCGAATGAAGTAATCGCGTCGGATATTCACTGTTGATATTCATAAAGTTTCAATTTTTTGACAACAGTCAAAAGTGAAAAGTCTTTTGCATTGACATCCAGCCTGATTAAACACTCCCTTATTGGATGCATGTTATGTCACTTAACTTATTTGTTATTCTTGGTGCCATTGGGCAAGAAAGTGACTGTTATCGGTGACTCTGTGTATACGCAATCTAAACATAGATATGTATGCTCTATAACAGATATTGAACACTTTTCGTTTATAAATGTAAAAATAAATTTGGTTACCATAGTCGAAGGCTCCCTTTTTAATTGCTATTACATCGAGGTGTAGGGAGAGCGCTACACATTTCCCTGGATGGCTTCAATTCCCCCTGGATACGTACCTTTTAATGCTGAGTTATTAAACAAGAAGGTATCAAGTAGCATTTTTTGAGTTTTTGGTTTGACTCGACCCGGGATTGAACTCCGGTCTCCCGTGCGATTTGGGAACGCTCTGCTCACTAGGCCAAGGCAAACTATATGATATTTGTATGTATGTGTGTATTTATCCATTCCTCCGCACGTGCAAGATGAGACACAAGGTCAACTTTTGGGCGGAGTTTAACATGTTTGAATTCAAAGTTTTCTTTCTCCTAGTCTGGTTGCCTTACTAAAGTTAACGAGCTTCGTCTTCCCTACTATTTGCTCATAGCTAGAAGGAGAAAAGTTGGATTCATACCATTCTCAAGTGTTTTAGAGCTGCGTAAAATGCAAACAGCCTCGTCCAGGATTGGATTTGAGTCGTTGTGTCCTTTTCAAACGACGCTAACCATTAAACTACAGACACTTCCACAATATATATATTTGTGTGAGTGTGTGTGTGTGTGTGTGTGTGTGTATTTCTGTGTGTGTATGTGTGTGCGTGTGTGTGAGAGAGAGAGAGAGAGAGAGAGAGGTGGTGCACGTGCGCGTTCGTTCGTTTGGTCATACATGTGTCTTCATCAAAACCCAGATATTTATCGTTTTGATTTTCTTTACTTCCCCTCTAGAACAGCGTTGTCTATTAAATGAAAAGTTCTTTCCTTCTTGTCAATTATCAGAAGTTCTAATCTCCCAGCCGGAATTCGGTGATCCAGGCGCCCAGTCGGCTCGGGGGTAGGGCTGTAGAATACACCAACTGTTTCTGTTTCTAACCCTAACCCCACCAACGAGTGTCCTTGATATGACACTAAAACATCTGATGGTGAGGTTCCAGTAATGATGAAGCTTTGGGAAAAACGAAGTACATCTTCATTGTCCCTCCCATCACTCCCAAGTTCACTTTGAGGTATGCAGAGTACCCCATCACTGCCATCACTCCCAAGTCCACTAAGGTCCGGAGTGGTAACACCTAAGAGGGTCCCATCTATGGGTCAAATAGAACTAGATAGCGTAATTATGCTAAACTGAAGTGCTTGATACAGATCTGTTTTTACATTGAAACTGCGTACTGAAGCTAAACTTGACTGTTTTGACATTTAACAGTTCATAAAGAAAAACTGTACTGATACTAAACTGAAATTTAATTCGGCGTTAAATGACATGAAAAGGGTTAATACACCGTAAAACAGCCAACCAACCAACCAACCAATCAAAGTTCCAGAGATTTTTATGCGTCTCATTTTCTTGGAGTGATTCTTGTCGTGCATTTACTTTTTGTTATCATAGCCAAGCTTTAATCTGTTGCACAATTCCAAGTAGATCACATTTCCAACCCAATCATCCTTACTCTTCTATTCCTTTTGTGCCAGTTTTCTGCTTTTGCTTATTTGTAAATAACTGTTTCATTCTGATTCACAAATGAGTCCACAGTTGCATTTCAATTATGAATTTTTGCTTTGTTATATTGGTTCGTATAACATTACTATGTGTTTCTGTTGAAAGACATTCAATTTCTCTCTTGATAGTTCTCCTTTTTAACCATTTACAGATCATCTCACGTGATGTTTGTTGTCTGAATTATCAATTTATTTGTTTTTCCTTCTATTTGTGTTTTCGAGATTTTTGTTGTATTTCTGTTTGTCCTTAAGTTAATTATTTTGATATAAGTGTAACAAGCTACAACAACCAGACTTTCTTTGTCTTTTTTTTGTATATTGCTAAAGTCCATAAATTGATGCTCCCTAGCAATCCTCTAAGGGGGGGTGTCCTCGTGGTGTAATGGTTAAAGCGATAGACTGTAGAATCGTAGTCGCGCTATTACGTTCACTTTCGAGCAAATACCTTTGGGAAAGGCATGAACCCCCTTATCCTCCCAGCTATGGGTTAAATAGTACCACTACCTGACCGATGAAATGAAGCGCAGTTTCTTCCAGGCAGCAGTTGTATCGATACTGCTATATGGATGCACTACATGGACGCTAACCAAACGGCTGGAGAAGAAACTTGACGGCAACTACACAAGAATGTTGAGAGCAATACTGAACAAGTCCTGGCGACAACACTCCACGAGACGCCAACTGTACGGCCACCTACCTCCCATCACGAAAACTATACAGGTCAGACGAGCCAGACACGCCGGACACAGCTGGAGAAGCAAAGACGAGCTCGTAAGTGACGTACTCCTATGGACTTCCACATATGGCCAAGCAAAAGCAGGACGACCAGCCCGAACTTACATACAGCAGCTATGTGAGGACACAGGATGTAACCCAGAAGACCTGCCGGAGGTGGTGAACGATAGGGAAAAGTGGCGAGAGATGGTCAAGGATATCCGTGCTGGTGGCACGTCTTGATGATGATGATGATGACTGTTCTTCTAGGAGAATGACTTCGGCATTAAATAACCTTCAAAGGTTGATATGCCATTAAACGAAGAAACCAAACCAAGCAATCCTCAATATTGCTGTGTCCTCTTCCTCCTTCTTTTCTTGACACATAGGGGCTGTCTATTTTATGCCTCCGAGTGTCAGGCCTTGTGCATCCTCGTCAATTTAATTATCCTTTTATTCCTTGTAAGTTGATTTCTTTTACACTAGCGTTATCTAGCGAGCTCTCATTAAAGTCTTAGTGTTAACAAGTGTCCTCTCGTCTCCGGGACTCTTCTCAGTATTCAAGCTGATCTTAACACCCTAGACGTCTGGATAGTGTCAATTCTTCCTCCAAATTCAAATTTCTCCAGTAATTTTCCTCGTCTCCCTTGA
This sequence comes from Sepioteuthis lessoniana, assembly GCA_963585895.1. Taxonomy (NCBI): domain Eukaryota; kingdom Metazoa; phylum Mollusca; class Cephalopoda; order Myopsida; family Loliginidae; genus Sepioteuthis; species Sepioteuthis lessoniana. Next base: position 64,707 of record CAUZXS010001289.1, on the reverse strand, counting down.
CCGTTCTTAGCGTACCAGATACAATTGTTATCATCATTTCATTCATGTTTCACGCCTTTTTCCGTACTCAGGCAAGATCCTAGTTTTTGTCTCTTTTAGTTACTTTCTTTAACTTTCCCCCAATGTTCCGTGGAAACGATAAAATCCTCTTGATGGCAAGTTATTGGGGGGGGGTAATTGTCATTACATCTTATCTTATTGCCGGGATTATGTGATACGTTTACATTGCAAAATCAGAGAAATTTGTGCATTATTATTATTATTATTATTATTGTTATTATTATTATTATTATTATTATTATTGAGTAATTGGTGCATATGTGTTTTAGATACATATAAATATAAAGGCATTTATCTGCTTAGAAATAGAACTTGAAATTTTTACTTGCTATAACATTTGTTTGATTTCCTGTGCAACGATTCGCCCTCCATCATAAAAGCATTTTCACAAATTATTGAAAGAGTTTTGATAATCAGAGAGAGAGAGAGAGAGAGAGATACTCATACAGTTGTTTTTATTCATCGTAAGTGGACATGACTTGACCTTGAGTGAATATGTTGAGGCATTACGAGTTTTAAAGATGTATTTTAGTGATGAAAAGTTGTTTTCAAGGAAACTTTTTCCGTTACAATTTTTTTTTCAGCTGAAACATTTTTCCGTTTTAAAATATCGTTTAAAATTCAGGAACTTTATCGACATCAATACTTACAAGAAGGCACAATAAAAAACACCATCTAATAGATTTCATAATAACGATATATATATATATATATATATATATATATATATATATATATATATATATATATATATTAGTTCAATTCGAGAAAAGTAAAAATTTTGAAATGAATTGGATTGCAAATGAATTTCAGTGTGGTATTTTAGGGTTTTATTATCACGATACCTGTTTCTTTTCAAGAGACTAATATCGTGTTTTTGTTGATGGGGATGTGATTCTTTTCAATTCAATTTTTTATCCAGTATTGTGTGTTTGTATATATATATATATACATCCGTATACAAGCATGTTCATCTGGTCATGTCCTGGAAACATATACATATCTGCTAGTTAAATAAATAAATGAATTTTTAATCTATTTTGATATTTCCCTGATGATCACAACTGGCAGTTATACTAGACACTGGTGAAGGCTGAGATTTTAATGAGTGTCATATTTTTTTTTAAAAATCGGTTTTCCTCGTAGTTTAATATTGAGACAATCATGTGGCATTATCCTAGTTACTGTGCACTATCTCTAAAACAATTTCTATCTGCTTTAAATATTGATTGGCATAAAAGTTTGCGTGTTCGCTAATGTTCTGGTAGACCGGGTTTCAATCTCAGGTTGAGTAAAAACAAAGACTCAAAAGATAGTATTTGAAACACTTTTGTAACACTCAGCATTATAAGGCACGGGTCGAGAGTAGGTGGAGCAGTCCAGGGAAAGGAGTAACGCCCCCCCCTACACCAATGTATAGCAGATAGTGAAAAGGAAACCTTCGGGTTAACTTCGACTTCGGTTATCTAACTTACTTGCTATATATATATATATATATATATATATATATATAAACAAAGGATTAACGGAACTATCGATAGAGAGAGGGAAACAATTTTATAAAATGAAATAAAATTGTTTTCCCCCTCTCTGCAGATGATTCCGTTAATCCTTTGTTCGTATACATTTTCATGTACCGTTAGTCCAATAAGATATATATATATATATAGGTGTATTCACACACACACACACACACACACACATATATATATATATATATATATATGTGTGTGTGTGTGTGCTTTGGTAGGTATATAGGTATTTTAATTCCTTTTTCCAATATTTTTTGCAACCTCTACTATTCGACTTAGTAGTGCATCTCAGCTAGTGTATTGGTTAGAGAGTTAATCTAACGAATCTACATGAGTGAGTTCGAGTCTCACTAGGAGCCCCATTCATACGGAATTGTACCACATCTAAGCAAAACCTTTACAAATTTCTATTATTCTATTCGGTACTTTTGGCATTGACTTTTTGCTTTTTAAACTGTCGAATTTTATTTCTACGTGAACGGTATTTTATTTAACAGAAAAATACATAGATTAAAATCCATAGATGAAAAGATATGAACAGATAAATATGCCTAGATAAGTATGAATGATATATATATATATATGAACAAATTAAAATAGGTAAGTACATTGATAAAAACATATGAATATGAATATATTTATATGTTGATATATATAAATATATTCATATATATTTTTGAGATGTGTCTATATATATATATATATATATATATATATATATATATATATATATATATATATATTGGTAGATAGATGAATATGAAACAAACCGATATATATATATATATATATATATATATATATTTGTAGTTACGTGATGGTTTGAAGGCCTGAAAGAGATGTTTTCCTTGTATATTTTGAAATCGTCTGGAACTTCTAACTCGACGCTGTCATTCTGTGGAACTGTCGATAATTCCTGCTGTCTTCCTCTTTTAGGAGGCTGTCTTTCTTGTATCCTCTTTATATGGTGAGAATCTTTGGCAACTGCTACTACCTCATCTCGTTGGATCTTTAGATTATTTTTGGTCGGGTTTTTCTGTAAAGTGAATAGGAGGGGCGATTCAGAAAATTAAACACTCAAATGTGCTGACGTATTTGGTGACGTCATCTCACTTAACAATATTAGAGTGGAATGTGATATTAGTTGGAGGAGGTGGCCTGATCAGGTATCGATTATCAGGATGAAACTGGAAGACCAGTTTCAATCCCTGGTCAAGGCTGTATCTATTCTTTTAAACACAGAGAAAAACTGTTTTTGAAGTGAATTTTTTTATAATTCAGTTCATTTTCATTATTTTACTTTTATTTTTCTCATCTCGTCACAATGTAAACATTATCAAACGAAAAACAAGTCATTAACTGGTGAGTAGTAAATACGATCCTCACTGGGTGTCTCATATTGTCATACCAAATATACCAAGATTTTATAATCCTTGTGAAACATTATAAAATGAAAACGGATATTATTAGGTATTATTTTCTGTATCACTTATAAGCAAGTATCGTATATTGCAACAAATATGTTGACCTTTTAAGCCAGAAAAAATCTGTACATACTAAGAGTTTGTATTATACGGCAGGGTTAAAGTCCAAACCTTTAACACAGGTTAACCACATATTTGGATTATTTATTACCAAACTCTGCAACATTGAAAATCAGTAATAAAAAAAAACAACAAAAAAAAACAACAACAAAAAACAAATAAATAAAGAGTACGTGGAAGTCTAACACCTTCAACCACACCTTCAATACATGTTCAAGTAATTTTATTTTTATTTATAGAGTTTTAGTGCTGTGAACTTGACTATTATACCTAATAACATCCGTTTTGACTGTATAATGTTCTATTAGGAATAATACAACCCCATATCTTTGGTTAAGAATAAAACCTATTTTATAAAAGAATTGTCAGAGTGTACTTATTTATGGGCGATACTGTAATACCTAATGGAGGTGCCCGTGGTGTACTGGCTATCGTCGCAGGAAATGGACACGGTGATTCGAGTTCAAATCCTGGACAAGACTGATTGCATTTCACATAGCACTAATACCCTTGGGAAAGGTATGAATCCAATTACTCTCCCTCCAGACTAGGTTCTTCAGCCTTGGTGAGGCAACTAGTCTAGGAGAAGGAAAACTCTGAATTCAAACCTGTTAAACTCCGCTTAAAAAATTGACCTTGTGTCATATCCTGCCCGAGCGGAGGGGTTGGGTAAATAGGATAATAAAAGAATTAGCTCTTTTCGACATCAGGACCCACGTCCTCCTTTGCTTCAGACAAGTTTCCTAAATGTTCCTAGTTTTAAAATACTCTATATTGCTTACAAACTATATATATATATATATATATATATATATATATATATATATATATATATATATATATATAGTTTGTAAGCAATATAGAGTATGTTAAAACTAGGAACATTTAGAAATACATTTAGTTTAAAATAGATTTAAGATGACACCGGGCTGTTTGTCTTTTTCATGGTTGGCCATAAGGAATTTTATCCAGTTCATTTTTGTGGGGTAGTGAGCTAAAATCTTAGGGTGAAAGGGGTTACCATTGGCAATTTCCTCAAAAGAAAGTTTGCTTAAATGAAATCTAATGCAATTCTCTTTTTCGCGTTGTATTAGATATTTTGAAAACAAAATCTTTTATTTTTGTCTTTCCCTCTTCAAAAATGGTATTACGTTTATTCAAATGATAAAAGAAAAAGAAACATAAAAAGAGATATATTCTTTAACGGTTGACAACAATTTATCTGCTTGCAAATTAAATAATTTTCTTTCACATTTCTTTAAAAGAGATTAATGTACAAGGAATAATTTCCTTAAAACTGTTTTTTTTTTTAAATCACTTTATTATTTGATTGCTTGGGCTTTGATTATTTTGATTCATTTTCTTGGAATGTCTCAAGAATATGAGAAGAAAGAAGAAGAGAATGGTGAAAAGTCAAAAATAAAAAAAAAGATAAGGAAACTAAAATGAAAAAAATTGAAAAGAAAATACCAAAAGGAAATACAAGTAAAAACTGTCAACAGAACGAGAAAGAAAGAAAGAAAGAAAGAAAGAAAGAATTGAATATTAGAAAGAAAGAAAGAAAGAAAGAA
>CAUZXS010001289.1:30000-55000 GCA_963585895.1 Sepioteuthis lessoniana | reverse complement strand
GTCAACGAAATGGCTGAGCAGTTAGATATAATGTCTAGCCTAAAATTAGGCGGGTTTCAATCCCAGTTTAAAGTGTCCTGCTTGTCAAACCACACTGAAGACATGATATACCGAAAGTCTGTTTGTGGATGATAATATATATATATATATATATATATATATATTTATGTATGTATATTATGTTTGTACCGGTTCATTTGTCAAGTGAGTAGAGTGTTCGCCAATGGTTCGGAAGAACTGAGTTCAAACCCAGGTTGCGTCATACCAAAACTTTAAAACTGGTACTTGATACTCCTTGTTTAACACTCAGCAATATAAGGTACGTATCACAGGTAAAGTGGAGCAATCGAGGAAAAGGAGTAGCGCCCTCCCCTACACCTCGGTGTAGTAGCTATTGAAAAAGGAGCCTTCTGGTTGCCTTCGACTTCATTCGCCAGCTTTACTTACTTATATATATATATGATCTGAGGAAAAAGTCCGAGTGATAGGAGTATCTGACTTGAGTGCTCAATGTCAACGGCTTTCGACTGTTTAATTAATTTGGGATTAAAAACGCATCCAAACTCACTAGCAGAGCCAAAATATTTTTATATGAAAATAAAAATAGAAATAAGAAAAAATCAATTCTTTGGTGTCATTATAAATCTATTTCAAATCATTATACATCAGGTCTATGATAACCCTCTTCAGATGTTGAATTAATATAATGTTAAGTATCATTTGGATGTGTTTATATTGCTTCCGATAATTCCATAGAGGGTCTTCTCACCGGAAGCAATACAAACATATTCAAATGATATTCAAATATTTAACACTATCTTCATTCGACATCTGAAGAGGGTTATCATACACCTGATTTATCATCATCATCATCATGGACGGATATCCCTGACCCTCTCTCGCCACCCGTCCCTCTCGTTCATCGTTTCCGGCAGGTCTTAGGGCTACATCCCGTATCCTCACAGAGCTGCTGTATGTAGGTTCGAGGTGGTCACCCTGCTTTTACACGGCCAAGTGAAGGGGTCCATAGGAGTACATCACTTATGAGCTCATTCCTACTTCTCCTGCAGTGTCTTGCATCTTTGGTTCGTCTAATTTTGATAGTTTTCGTGATGGGTGGTTGGTGGCCGTATAGCTGCTGCTTTGTGGGAATTACACCAAAGAATTGAATTTATTCTTTATATATATATATGTATATATATAAATGGTGCAGCCATACAGTAGTACTTATGCAGGTCACAGCTTGGTAGAAATTCCGTTTTCTAATCTATTGAAAGTGATATTGGCGAACATGCAATTGACAGGTTATTGATCAAATGGAAATCTGATCACTTAGAATATAATGAGGTATTATTATTTCGACTATTTTTATTACAACTATTACTATATATATAACCCCCCACTGTAGAGAGGCAGTCGATGTATTTTACAGCCCAAGCCGACTGCAGTAGAGTCCGATTGAAAGATTATGTCATAATCTTTTATATTTTCTAAATGACTCTAGTTTGCATATATATATATATATATATATATATTCTCTTTATATCAGTAAGAATGTATATCAAATTTAGAAGTTATCTACCACATTGTGTATGTAATGGACAAAACTTCTAGAAGGGTGGATTTGGCATTAAATAACCTAAAACGTTTGATATGCCATTAAACAAAGAAACTTAAACAAAACACGTTTTCCAATATAGACTAGGTAAAAAATAAATTTCTTAGATCTTCTTGTTACAGAAATCCGTGATGATATTGATGCTTCTAATTAACAAGACAACCGATCTAGGAGAAGGAAAACTCATGTTTTTATTTGTTTTCTTTTAGTTTCAAGAAACAAAATAACGTAGAATACATGATATACGTGAAACAGAATGTTTTCTTTCAGACTTGATTATTTTTTTGTTTGTTTGTTTGATACAAAACAGAAAACATTGTCTACGGTGTTGAATGGGGGTGTCCAGTGTGTCTGATACGTTAAAGAAAAAGAACAGCGACAAAACAAAACAAAAAACCTATTATATATATATATATATATATATATATATATATATATATATATATATATATTTCAACTTCTAGCTCAACTTAACCTCTTAGCGATCCATCTACCTTCATTACACACCCAGGCTAAAAAAACACAAGAGATGAAAAATAAAACGAATACTTAACAAATTAAACAAAGCAAAAGAAAAAGTAAAACAAAAAAAAAAATAGTTGTATTTGCCGGCATTTGAAGAAAAAAAAATGAATAGAAACCAAAGAAAGAATAACAGGAGGAACATCTTTTGCGCACCAAACCATTTTCAAAGAGACTTAAAGATTTGGTTTACAATCTTTGCTTATCTTGTCTGCTTGGTCGATGGTGTAATTCGAAAAAATTCAGTATTTAGTGGGTAAGGAGTTCTCTTTCTTTCTTTCTTTCTTTCTTTCTTTCTTTCTTTCTTTCTTTCTTTTATACTGTTGGTTGTCCTCTCCTGTTTTTTTGCCTACGTTTGTTTATAACTTTATTTCATCTATCTATTTAGCTATTTATGCCAGTCTATCTATCTATCTATCTATCTATCTATGTTATTCTGTCTCTATTTATCTTTTTATCTTATATTTTAGTTTCATTTATCATTTTTCTCTTGATGGGACCTTTCTTTCTTTCTTTCTTTCTTTCTTTCGTTTTGTCTTTCGTTCTTTCTTTCTGTCTTCCTTCCTTCCTTTCTGTCTTTTGTTCTTTCTTTCTTTCTATCTATTTTTCTTATTCACACTGTTGGTTCTCCTCTTCAGGTTTTTACCTACATTTGTTCATAACTTGATTACTTCTATTCCTATCTATCTATCTATCTATCTATCTATCTATCTATCTATCTATCTATCAGAGTCTGTTTCTTCCTCTCCCCCCCCTCTCTCGATCCCTGTGTTTTTCTATCTATCTATCTATCTCATTTCATATCTATCTATCTATCTATCTATCTCAATGTCAGCCAATATCTATCTATCTATCTATCTATCACAGTCTGTTTCTTCCTCTCTCTATCTCTCTCTCTATCTCTCTCTCTCTATCGATCCCTGTGCTTTTCTATCTATCTATCTACACACACGCACACACACACATATCTATCTATCTATCTATCTATCTATCTCAGTCTGTTTCTTCCTCTCTCTCTCTCTCTCTATCGATCCCTGTCTGTTTTTATCTATCTATATATCTATCTATCTAAATCTGTTTCGATTTATCTATTTATCTCATGTTTTAGAGTTTCATTTATTACTTTTTAGTTATTTGGATCTTTTCCTCTTTCTCGTTTCTTTCTTTCTTTCTTTCTTTTTTCTTTCTTTTTTCTTTTTTGGAAGTGATCATTCAATCTGTTTTCACTGATCTCTGCATACCTTTCTCTTTCAAAACAAACCCGCCAACTCTTTTCTTCCCTGCTTATTCACACTTCAAATCAATCCCACCATTTTTACATTTTTGTATAATCTCAGAACTGCAGACTCCATTTCATGTAGGTCAATTCGACCTTGACACCCAAACGCAACACAAAATATATTCTTCTTCTTCTTCTTCTTCTTCTTCTTCTTCTTCTTCTTCTTCTTCTTCTTCTTCTTCTTCTTCTTCTTCTTCTTCATTGCTTTTTTGTTTGGTACTTTTTTAAATTCTAAGGAAAGTTTTGGAAAAAGGTTTTGGTAAAAAAAAATAGCAGAAACAACTTGGGAAGAAACAGGCCTTGATTACTGGTATTTCCAAACTAAGAGAAAAGCTGAGTGGGGGTTGTCTTAAGTTTGGTAGGTAGATAAGCTGTTTGGAAGAGAGAAACTAATACCAGTTCTTTTTACTTCTGAAACTTTCCCCTCCTTTAAACATATATACACGCACCTACATACACAGCTTCTTCCAAGCAACGATCGTCTCGATACTGCTACATGAATGCACTACATGGACGCTAACTAAACGTATGGAGAAAAAGCTTGACGGCAACTACACAAGAATGCTGCGAGCAATTTTGAACAAGTCCTGCCGGCAACACCCGACAAAGCAGCAGCTGTACGGCCACCTACCTTCCATCACGAAAACTATCAAAGTTAGACGAACCAGACATGCAGGACACTTCTGGAGAAGCAGGGACGAGCTCATAAGGGATGTTCTCCCATGGCCGAGCAAAAGCAGGACGACCAGCTCGAACCTACATACAGCAGCTCTGTAAGGATACGGAATGTAGCCTTGACGACCTGCCAGAAGCGATGAACGATAGGGAGAAGTGGCGAGAGAGGGTCAGGGATATCCGTGGTAGCGGCACGAAATTATGATGATGTATATATATATATGTTCAAATATGAAAAAAAACAAGGTATTCAAAGGATAATTTGATTTTTAGTGAATTATTTGTATATACAATATCATATTGTATAATATCATGTAAAATTATTCATCCATCCATACACGCTCGTGCACCCCCAAACACACCCACTAACCCCCCCCCCACACACACACGTTCATGGTGTTACTGGTTATCGTCGTAAGATATGGACACGTTGACCCGTGGTCCAAACCTGAACAAAGATGTTTGCATTTCATATTACGCGAATACACTTGTTAAAGGTATACATTCAACTGTTCTTCCTCCAGCTATGTGCAAATAGTAGGGCAGAGTAGGTTCCTAAACTTGGTATGGCAATCAGTCTAGGAGAAGGAAAACTCATAATTCAAACCGGTTAAACTCCGCTTAACAACTTGACCTTGTGTCACATCCTGCTCTTGTGGAGGAGTAGGTAGGTATATATTAATATATATATATATATATATATATATATATATATCATCATCATCATCATTATGTCGTGCCGCCAGCACGGATATCCCTGATCATTTCTCGCCACTTATCCTTATCATTCATCGCCTCTGGCAGGTCTTCAAGGTTACATCCTGTTTCCTCACATAGCTGCTGTATGTAAGTTCGAGCTGGTCGTCCTACTTTTGCCCGGCCATATGTGGGGGTCCATAGGTATTCATCACTTATGAGCTCGTCCTTGCTTCTCCAGCAGTGTCCTGCGTGTCTGCTTCGTCTAACTTGTATAGTTTTCGTGATGGAAGGCAAGTGGCCGTATAGTTGGTGCTCTGTGGGGTGTTGTCGCCAGGACTTGTTCAATATTGCTCTCAACATTCTCGTGTAATTGTCGTCAAGTTTCTTCTCCAGCCGTTTAGTTAGCGTCCATGTAGTGCATCCATATAGCAGTTTCGATTCGACCGCTGCGTGGAAGAAACTGCGTTTCATTTTATCGGTCAGGTCTGATTTCCATATGATCGAGAGCCTATCGATAGCTGTCCATGCTTTCGTTAGTCGTGTGTCGATATCTTTTTCGGTTGATGAGACGCTACTTCCTAGGTAGGTGAATTTGTCTACTATATACATATATATATATGTTTGCTTTTTTTTTGTTTTGTTTTTGTGTGTGTGTGAAGTATATCTGAAAACTAACTGGTTTGTTGTCCTAAACTATTTATTGCAACTCCAAATAACAATATACATGTTTTCTTTCTCAACGTAATACTCCTGGAGTTTAATGCACTTTCCCGTCCTTTTCTACCACGCTTCATATATTGGGAGTGTACTCGTGATGTAATGGTTAAAGCTCTGAACTGTGGATTTGTAGCAAGTGAGGTCGAACCCCAGTCACGCTATTACATTCACTTTCGGACAAATACCCTTGAGAAAGGTATGAACCCCCTTATCCTCCAAGCTATAGGTTAAATAGTACCATTACTTATAGGATACCTTTGGCATTAAATAACCTAAGAAGCTTGATATTCCATTAAACAAAGAAACCAACCAAAAGAAAAACCATATACTGCTGGAAGTATTCTTTTGGCATAACCTTCAGCTTTGTTGTTACGGCCCTCTTGTTAGCCTCCACCCATTCACAATATGCCCCTTTGAGCTTGTGGAAAAGTTACTCGAAGCAAGATCCGATGAATTGGGAAGTTGTTCCTCTATGGCGTGATTCCTCTCGCGCAGGAACTGCTGGAAGCTCAGCACATCCAGTTCCGTTACTTTTCACACGTGCCTGAATCTTTGCTGATAATCTTTCAAATACCAGCCTTTATGATATCCAGATGACTTGCGATCATTCGAACTGTCAATCGACGATCATCACAAATGTCCTGCCTTGCACGCTAGACATTGACCTCAGTCCTGCTTTTCAAAAGCTTCTCACTTTTTTTTCAAATATTGACCTTTATGAAATCATTCGAACTGTCAATCGACGATCATCACAAACGTCCTGCCTTGCATGCTAGACATTGACCTCAGTCCTACTTTTTAAAAGCCTCTCACTCTTAGAATCATCTTTCACCTTCACGCCTCCCTCTTTGAATCTTTTGTCCAACTCAAGAGCACCTGTGCATAACATGCTGGTATATTCATGTACTTGCTGAAGCATATCAAACGTTTTTGAAAGAGGCTTTTTTTCCAAACGGTATAAAGTTTCAGGTATATTCGTTATTCAGTACTCATAACTGAGGAGTTGTGATTTAAAACAAGTGAAAAAAAATGCAATGGTTGCGGAAAGCTACGATTACACTTATATATTCTCAAGATATCATGTTTTGGAATAATACAATCCACATACCCAGTCCTGTTAATTTTCAGACAGACCTCGTACATCACACACACACACACACACACACACACACACACACACACACATATGATGAAAATAAGTGTAAATATGGATAAATAAAACTCTTACAAAAGTTTTGGTAGTAGTGATATTTCATTTTTTTATTCCAATAGGGGCGGAGAGGGTCTAAACGAAATATTAGAAGAGGTAGATGTGGGTTTAATAGATTGTAGTAGGGGTTTTGTTCTCCCCTTACTTATCTTTTATTTTAGACCCTCTCTCTCTCTCCCCACCTTTTATAATGTTATTTTCTCCGTTATCTTATCTATTTCCTAATTTATTTAAATGTGGAAAAACTAAAAAATATAGTCTGAGAAAGTTCTTGGAAAAAAGAATGAAATATCACAACTAGTAAACTTTTGTAAATGTTTGATTTATTCCATCTTTCAACTTACTTTTATCATCTTGTCAGATTTACCACAATCTGTCATTTCAATATATATATATATATATATATATATATGTGTGTGTGTGTGTGTGTGTGTGTGTGTGTGTCTGTGTGTCTTATATCAATTAAATCTCTATATATACTTAAATGGAATTATCCAAATAAAAGGCTCAATGCAAAGCTTAAAATATATGTAAACATTTATAAATAAACCTATGCCGAACAAAATATCATTAAATAACAAAAAAATCAATACGTATATATACTAGTTGATTTTCTTATTTTTTGCTGACGTTAGGTCACCGAATTTCTGACCGATATGTTGTCGGCCATGCGTAAATTTAAGCGGGTTTCGATATCAGCTTGAAGCCTCCAGGGTTTCTAGTCTCGCAGAAGATGGATGGTTGGTTGTTTGGGTTTTATGGCATAACAACCTTTGAATGTTATTTAACGCCAAATTCATTTTTATGCAAATAGTCAGTTCAATTTCAAACAATTCAGTTTAGCATGAGTACAAAGTTTAATTGTCCAAAATATTTCTATTTCAAGCTATTCAGTTTATTCAAAATATTCTAATTAAGCTAATTCTGTTTAATATGAGTATAGATTTTATTTACACACAGTTAAATGTCAAAACATTTCTATATTAAACAATTCAGTTTAGTGTAAGTACAATTTCAATGTCAAAAACAGTTCCATTTTAAACAATTCAGTTTAGCATAAGCACGCAGTTTAAATATAAGTACAGTTTGATTGTCAAAAACATTTCTGTTTCAAGTGATTCATTTTAGTCAAACAGTTCTAATTCAAACAATTCAGTTTAGTATAAGTATACAGTTAGTTCTATTTAACCCATAGATGGGGCCCTTATCAGGTGCTACCACTCTGGGCCAGAGTGGACCTGGGAGCGATGGCAATGAAGGAGTACTCTGCACTTCCCAAAGCTCTTGCATTACTGGAACCTCACCATCAGATTGTTTAGTGTCATACACAGGACACTCATTGGGGGGGGGTTCATACCCCTCTGCAGAGGTGCAGTCGGTGTATTATACAGCCCCTCCCCAGCCGACTGGCCAACCCAGAGAAGAATTCTGATTCAACGAAAGTCTGTCTGTGGATAACACACACACTATATATATATATATATATATATATATATATATATATATATATATATATCCAGAAATATGACTGAAAAAGAAAATCCCCGACTCTAGTGAAATATATTTCGACTATCCAGCTTCATCACATACAATTTTTTTTTTAAATTTCTTAAAGAAAATCATCATGGAAACAACCGCTGAACGCCGATTACACGTAAGCCTTTAGATAAAAGAATTAAAAATAATATAGAAAGCTGGTTTTTGATTAATGGGTTAATTTGGTTTATTTTCTTAAAAGCAAAACAGCTTCATATGGCTTATTCAATGCCACAATTTGTTTCATCTGTAAATGTTTTCAGTGGTGTATTGCTTTTTCAAATCAAGTTTTATTCGTTCATAATCCTTTGTTTGCGCGCACCTCTATTATTTTAAGTATTCCTATCTAATACCAATAATTTTATGGTTTCAAATAATTATTTCTATGTAATAACAGTCATTTTTTTTCCTCATAGTTATATGGTTTCAAATTACTAATAATAATCCTTAGTAAATAATTAAAGATTCAAGAAACTATTTTTAATAAAATAATTTCCAAAGAGTTATATGGCTATAAGTAATTATTTTTATGTAATAACATTCATTTGTTTGCACATAGTCATATGATTACATGTAGCAAATGATATTGCTTTATAAACAATAACTTTTGGTAAATATTCTTAAAATAAATAATTTGCGCACAGTTAAATGGTTTCAACTATACACATATAACACGAGAAATTATTTTTAATTATAATAATTTCTTTGCACACTCTTATATATATATATATATATATATATATATATATATATATATATAAACTGGAAATAAATCAAACAGAATCAAAATGTACAACATCGCCCTGAAAAAAACAATGTCCTCAGGGGATCTTTCTTTATGGCGTTCTGTTTCAAATACACGTTTCATTTTACGATGGCAATTAATTCATAATATAAATAAAATCATCATCAGAAGACCTTGTATTTTTTCATATTTGTTCATATCATATATATATATATATATATATATATATATATATATATACGTACATATATGTATATATGTATATATACATACATATATACACACACACACACACACACACACACACACACATATATATATATATACCGAGCCATAGTCTAATGTGTAGAGTGTTCACCAATGGTCCGGAGGACAGAGTTCAATCCCAGGTCGAGTCATACCAAAGACTCAGAAAAATGGTACTTGATGTTGTCTTGCTTAACACTAAGCATTATAAGGTAAGGATCAAGGGTAAAGTGGAACAATCCCGGGGATGGAGTAGCCCCCTCCTCTACACCTCAGTGTATTAGCTATAGAAAAAGAAGCCTTTGGGTCACCCTCGAGCACTTTACAGAGCACTGCACCCGGAACTTATTCTTTACCTGAGAGTCAGTGTGTTTCTACTACATGGACTATGTTTTCGATTAAGACTCGTAATGGTTAATCTATGCTTAGCTTATTTGTAAACCTTGTTTGACAAAAATATTCTTTTTAATAACACTTCACACATTCTTTTGCAAATTTCACATGGTTTGTATTTCTTAGCCAACAAAAACTTGATGACAGACTTCTGTTTAAGCCCGAAATCCTCTGTATGATCTGCCATTATTCTGAATAAGCTATAAACTAATATTTTTTCGGGATAGAAATATTTGTTGCCATAGACTAATTCCAAACATCGCAGAGTTAACATTTATGGAAAAAAAATTCTGAAGAAAAAAAAAAGTTTTGATTTTTTTTGAAAACGTATTCTCCTTATTTATTGAAATATTATCGAATATATGAATTGACCCACACCGTCCACACGAGCAGGATGTGACACAAGGTTAATTTTTAAGCGGAGTTGGCTTTTTTGAATTCAGGGTTTATTTCTCTTAAACTGGTTGCCTGTCTGACCCACAATTTATCCAAAGTTGGAAAGAGAATGGTTGGACTTATATCATTCCAAAGTGCATTAACGCTATGTGAAATACAAATAGCCGCGTCCAGGATTTGAACTTAGGTCACTCTGTCCAATTCCTATGACGATAACCGTTACACCACAAGCACCTCATATATCATGAATGACTTGAACATGTATTTGGAAATAATAAGTGAACATCATAGCAGATATCATATAATATCCAATTAGATACCTGAAAATGATATTCATTCCATGAATGGATATATTATATTGCTAGTTAATCTTTCGTCGAATTTTTTAGGTATATCAATTATTTTAAAAGCTATTTTAAAAATTATAAATGATGCTGAATGAAAGTTAAAGAAAAAATATAAAAAATTGATAACATAAATTAGGTTAATAAGTAAAGTAAAGTTGGTAACCGTCGTTGAGGGCGTCCAGAAGGCTCCCTTTTCAATAGCTACTACACCGAGAGAGCGCTACTCCATTCCCTGGAAAGTAAAACTGGCGACCTTAGTCGAGGGCGTCCAGAAGGCTCCCTTTTCAATAGCTACTACACCGAGATGTAGGAGAGAGCGCTACTCCATTCCCTGGAAAGTAAAACTGGCGACCTTAGTCGAGGGCGTCCAGAAGGCTCCCTTTTCAATAGCTACAACACCGAGATGTAGGGGAGAGTGCTACTCCATTCCCTGGAAAGTAAAACTGGCGACCTTAGTCGAAGGTTATCCAAAGGCTCCCTTTTCAATAGCTACTACACCGATATGTAGGGAAGAGCGCTACTCCATTCCCTGGAAAATAAAACTGGCGACCTTAGTTGAGGGCGTCCAGAAGGCTTCCTTTTCAATAGCCACAACACCGAGATGTAGGGGAGAGCGCTGCTCCTTTCTCTGGAAGTAAAATTGGTGACCTTAGTCGAGGGTGATCCAAAGGCTCCCTTTTCAATAGCTACTACACCGAGATGTAGGGGAGAGCGCTACTCCGTTCCCTGGAAAGTAAAATCGGCGACCTTAGTTGAGGGTGATCCAAAAGCTCCCTTTTCAATAGCTACTACACTGAGGTGTAGGGGAGGGCGCTACTCCTTTCCCCGGATTGCTCCACTTTACCCTCGATAAGTACCTTATATTGTTGCATGTTAAGCGAGGAGGTATCAAGTACCATTTTAAAATTCTTTGGTATGATGTGACATGGTATTGAACCGTGGTCTCCCGGACCATTGTCGAACACTCTACCCTTTAGGTGAATATATATAGATGTGTGTGTGTGTGTGTGTGTGTGTGTGTGTGACGCTCTCCTCTCCAGAAAACAACCACAAGTTCATTGCGCTGCGAATTTATCTTCACACACACACACACACACACATACATTAAACACCACTAACACTTCTACACACAATAATACGCAACTATAACACCCCCACACACACAAACACACACCCACACAAGCGCACATAAAGATTTGCACACAATTCCAACGGTTTTTGACTGTATTTTCACGATTTTTTCAATTACTTCATTTCCTTTCGTTATCTGCCTGATGATTGTTGTTTGTAAAACTTGATGAAACCAAAGGTCGCAAACAAACTTCCATGGCATTAAATATATAAAATCTTATATATATCTATTTATTATTATATATATTTTTCACAAAATGAATAATGAATCCATTTAACCTATGAGTATGATATTGGACTAAAATAAATAACGGATTATTTATTTTCTACCCAAATTTCAAGAGTTGACCTATACACGGGTTACATTACAGTTTTATGAGCTTTTTCTGAAAATAAAGACTTAACCTCTATGCAAGGTATTTCAGGGATTAATGATTTTTTTTCGCAAAGATGAAGCATCAGTCAATACTCGGAACATATCACGGATTATTGATTAAGAAATGTGTCTATGGACTCTTACAAGTGGCATACCAGGGATTTATGATTTTTCTCAAGATGAAAGATTCTTTCTAATACCTACAACCTAATACTTCAGTCTAAACACCGACAATATCATGGATTATTGATTAAGAAAATTGTCTGTGGACCCTTACCCTAGGCATATCAGGGATTTATGATTCTGCCAAAGACGAAACTTCAGTCTAAACACCGAGAATATCACGGATTATTGATTAAGAAAATTGTCTATCGACTCTTACCCTAGGCATATCAGAGATTTATGATCCTGCCAAAGACGAAACTTCAGTCTAAACACCGACAATATCATGGATTATTGATTAAGAAAATTGTCTATGGACCCTTACCCTAGGCATATCAGGGATTTATGATTTTACCAATAACGAAACTTCAGTCTAAACACCGAGAATATCACGGATTATTGATTAAGAAAATTGTCTACCGACCCTTACCCCAGACATATCACGGATTTATGATTTTACCAAAGACGAAACTTCAGTCTAAACACCGAGAATATCACGGATTATTGATTAAGAAAATTGTCTACCGACCCTTACCCCAGACATATCACGGATTTATGATTTTACCAAAGATGAAGCATTAATCAATAGACTGAACATATCACGGATTATTGATCAAGGCATATCATGGATTTAGGATTTTTACCAAGGATGAATTATCTGTCTATAAACCGGAACATACCACAGTTCATTGATTAAGAAAATTTTCTGTCGTCTTTTTAACGAGGAGTATCACGGATTTAGGATATTTACCAAAGATGAAGTATCAGTCTAAATACCGAGGATATTACGGATTATTAAGAAATTTGCCTGTTGACTCTTACACGGGGCATATCATGGATTTATGATTTCCCAAAGATGAATCATCAGTCTATACACGGAATAAATAATGGATAAACGATTAAGAAACAAAATGTGTTGACACATGTGTCATACAACGATTTAGGATTTTTTCCTATCGAAAATCAAGAGTCTACTTATATACGAATCATATCATGGATTTAGGGTTCATTTTTTTCAAAAATGAAGAATCTCATTATACCTTGGGCATATCATGGATTAGTGATTGAGAGAAATCAAATATCGATTACTACACGAGGCTTATCGCGGAATTATGATTTTTGCCAAGGATAGAGGATTATCCCATACAGGAAACGTACCACGGATTAATGATAGCGAAAAATCAAGTATCTTCTCTTACTATGAACCACGGATTTTTTTTTCTTTTTTTTTCTTTTTTGCAAGAATCGACTTTTACTCGAGGTATATCATGGATTTATGATTTGAACGCAAGATACAGGAGGCTTATTGCGGATTAAGTCTTTAATAAATGAAAATTCAAGAAAGAACCAAGTGTTTCTTCTTAAACCAGGCATTCTCCGGATTAATGATTTTTCAATACACTATGCATATCCCGGATTTATGATATTTACCAACAATTAATCGTCACGGCATATCACGGATTAATGATCTAGAAGAAGAAGAATATTGCGTTGACTCATACACGAAGCATTCCACGAATTAATGATCTTTCATAAAAATCAAAAGTCGACTCTTACACGAGGTATGTGACGAATTAAAGATTTCGCCGCCAAAAATTATGTGTCAATATAATTTTGGAAACCTGTCGGTAGATTATTCGCTTCAGTTTTTAAAAAAAATTAACATTTTTTTCTTAAGAAAATAATTTCTTTTTATGTTGCTTGTCTTATCTATGAAACATGGATTTCGTGTGAAAACCCCTACGAGAGAAATGAACTTGTCCCATCGGCATGACAGGTAGAAAGAGAGAGAGAGAGAAGGGGAGAGAAAGAGAGACAGAGAGACAGTGAGAGTCATAATTTCGACTTGCTCATGAAGTCATCTCCCGAGACCTTTCCAGTCGTCTCTTGGCAACTCCCTTCAGTGCTCTGACGTGTGCAAGTCACTTTTGTGCAGTTGCGTACTATCATTATTGACAGCTTGGCAAACTTGTTACCAGTGACCTTTTCATCTCCGTATTTCGAACCTCCTCTTTATAATCTCGCTTCTTCAGAGCCCAGGTCGACCCTTTGGTACCAAGTTTGGCACAAAGTCTGTCATTCTATCTATCTATCTATTGACCAATCGGATGGGGCTGTAGAATACATCAAGTGCTTCTCTGCAAAGTGGTAAGACTTCCGCAACAATTGTCAAACAATCTGATGGTGAGGTTCCTGTAATGCAGAAGCTTTGACGAATGCGGAGTACCCTTTTATTGTCTTCGCTCCCAGGTCTACTCAATCCCAGAGTGGTAGAACCTGATAGGGTCCTATCTATGGATCAAACAGAACTAAACTGTGCACTTATACTAAACTGAACTGTTTGAAATAAAACTGTTTTTGCATGATAAACTGAATTGTTTGAAGTGGAGCTGTTTTTGACATTTAAAGTGTACTTACGCTCAGCTGAATAGTTTGAAGTGGAACTGTTTTAACATTTAACTGTGCTATACTTAAGCAAAACTGAATTGTTTGGAATAGAACTGCTTAACTATAGTGAATGACATGAAATAGAACTGTTTGACAAAACTGAATGGCGTGAAAAAGAAATGTTTTTGATAAATAAAATGTGTACTTATGCTAAACTGAATTCTTTCAAATAGAACTGTTTATT
Source organism: Sepioteuthis lessoniana (assembly GCA_963585895.1). Classification (NCBI taxonomy): domain Eukaryota; kingdom Metazoa; phylum Mollusca; class Cephalopoda; order Myopsida; family Loliginidae; genus Sepioteuthis; species Sepioteuthis lessoniana. Next base: position 40,316 of record CAUZXS010001289.1, on the reverse strand, counting down.
TGTATAAAAATTGATTTGTCATTAATTAACCTAGAAAGGTTGATATTTGCCCAGTCAGCTGGGGCTGTAGAATACACTGACTGCACCTCTGCAGAGGGGTAAGACCCCCCCTAACGAGTGTTCTGGATATGACACTAAACAATCTGATGGTGAGGTTCCAGCAGTGCTGGAGCTTTGGGGAATGCGGAGTACCCCTTCATTGCCTTCGCTTCCAGGTCCACTCTGGCCCGGAGTGGTAGCACCTGATAGGGCCCTATCTATGGGTTAAATAGAACTAACAGCATACTTATGCTAAAATGAATTGAGTAAACTGAATAGCTTGAAATAGAAACGTTTTGGACAATTAAACCGTACTTACACTTAAACTGCGTGCTTATGCTTAACTGAATTATTTGAAATAGAACTGTTTTTCGACATTAAAACTGTATTTACACTAAACTGAATTATTACATATAACTGCTTGAATAGTTAGAAATGGAAATGTTTTTGACAATTAAACTGTACTTATGCCAAACTGAACTGTTTTCAATAGAACAGATTATTTACATAAAAATGGATTTGGCGTTAAATAACCTACAAAGGTTGATATGCCATAAAGCCAAACAAACAAACCAAAGGTTGATATGCCATAAAACTCTAACAACCAACCAACCAAACAAACAATCTATCTATCTATCTATCATTGTGTTTATATCCATCTACCTAGAGATTCGAACACACACACATACACATATATATATAAAGGTAGCAGAAAAAACATAATCCAAATAGGTGTATATATTATGATGAAAAGTCGACGTTAATATGGATGATTCCAAACGATCTATACATATGAAAACTTACTTGTCGTTGCGTATTTCACAATAAACGGAGGGTTTTGTCTCGTTTCTTTGGGAAATCCAAGGTTTTCAAATATTTTTCCACGTGCCAGACACGTTCTTATGACTTTTGAATTATAAACGCTATGTGCACGTTTGTGTATCTTTTCTTTGTATATTTCTTTATTTGCTCCTGTCATCTCAGCAAGCATCTATCGCTATCAGAATTATTTTGATATCCAAGTCCTGATGATGGTTACTGAAACCGAAACGTTAACGTCGACTTTACATCATAATATATTCACCTATTTGGATTATGTCTTTTCTGCTACCTTCATTCAGTCGGATTTTAATCCATATTAACTTTCACACACACACACACACACACATATATATATATATATATATATAAATCAATATGAACCTTTTTATTTCTATCTATTTATCTATATTTCTATCCTTGCCCAGTCAGCTGGGGCTGTAGAATACACTGACTGCACCTCTGCAGAGGGGTAAGACCCCCCCTAAACGAGTGTCCTGGTTATGACACTATGCAATCTGATGGTGAGGTTCCAGCAGTGCTGGAGCTTTGGGGAATGTGGAGTACCCCTTTATTGCCATTGCTCCCAGGTCCACTCTATATATGGAGAAATAGCAGGTTTTGGTACATTTGAGAAGAGGATAAGAATAAGTGGATGAACCATCATTGTCAACCGATTTAGTAATATACGTGGTGTATTCAATAAGTTTCCAGCCATTTTTTTGTACAGGCATTTAAAATTGTTGTAGACTCTTGAAAATTCAGTACGTTATTGCTGTACATCTTATGAAATGACCGATGAATTTTTATGATTTCAGGTTCAAATGAACAGCTACAGCAACAATTGGAATACACCCTACGAAAGCCTGATTGTCACAGCTGGTGAATTTCAAAAATGCAATCTGCATGTCAGGACAATTTAGAAGAACGATATGCAATAAAATTCTGTTTTAAACTTGGAAAAATGCCATGGAAACGTATGGAATGCTCCAGACTGCTTTTAGAGCATCTTGCATGAATCGAGGACAAGTTTTTGAGTGGCATAAGAGATTCAAGGAAGGCAGGGAGTCTGTAAGGGATGATGAGAGGTGTGGGAGGGGTAAGGAGGTCAATACTCCAGAGTTGATTGGCCAGAGGGTTAGGGTTAGGGTTACTATATTAAGGTTTTAAGGGAGTTCAGGAAGAGATTCCGTCCGAAGAGACCAGCACTCTTCAAATCGGCTCTGTGGCATTTCCAGCAGGACAATGCATCAGTCCACAACTCCATCCTTGTCACAGAATATTTGACTAAGATGGGCATCTAGACAGTTCCTCAGCCTCCCAATAGTCCAGACCTTGCTCCCTGTGACTTTTGGTTATTCCCTAAGCTCAGAGGCTGTTGTCATGAGACAATTGAGGAGATGAAAGAGGCTGTGACGAAGGTCATTGATACGCTCACACAAGAGGACTTCCATGGGGCCTTCCAGAAGTTGTTGGAACGGTACAACAAGTGCATTGTCGCCGGAGGAGATAACTTCGAAGGGGACTAGAGTTTCATGTGTGTATTATCAATAAAAGCGCCCATACGATAAATGTCTGGAAACTTATTTCATGATCCTCGTATGTTTGTTTATTGGGGAAAAAGATAAAAGAAGGATAGAATACAAAAATATAAAAGGAAGGAAATGTGTAAAGAAAAGAGACCCTTCCGTCCTTTTATATTTTTATTGTTATCTAATCTATTTTATCTATCAATTTTTATACTTTAGAAAACCTCATTTTCATTCTGATGGAGTTCTGTTTCCAATAAAGAACGAAATATTACCAAATCCGTTGGCAGGGTTGGTTTATCCACTTTCTATTTATTTTTATCATATATCATCATCATGTCGGGCTGCTTGCACGGATCTCCCTGGCCTTCTCTTGCCAATTGTCTCTGTCATCTATCGCACCGGGAGGTTTTCTAGGCTACGTCCTGTATCGGCACAGAGCTGTTGTATATAGTTTCTAGCTGGTCTTCCTGCCTTTTCACGCCCATATGAAGGGGTTCACAGGAGTATATCACTTATGAGTTCGTCCTTACTTCACCAGCAGTGTCCTACATGTCTGGTTCGTCTAACTTTGATAGTTTTCGTGATAGGTGGTTTGTGGGGCGTTGCCTCCAAGACTTGTTCAGTAGAGCTCGCAGCATTCTTGAGTAATTGCTGTCAAAATTTTTCTCCATACGTGTAGTTAGCGTCCAAGTGGTGCATCCATATAGTAGTATAGACACAACTGCTGCTTGGAAAAACTGCATTTTATTTCATCGGTCAGGTCTGATATCCGTATGACCGATAGGCTATCGATAGTTGTCCATGCCTTTGCTAGTCGCGTCTTTAATCAAAGAGGCGACATCTCCACACTAAAAGGTAGGCATTTGAAACTTGTAGACAAGTTCACCTTCCTCGGAATCAGCGTCTTATTACATATATGTTGCATTCTGGTTAGGGAACGCTTGTAATATTAAATAAAGGACAAACCACGATATGAGAGGAAATAGAGATATATTCTCAGGAAAAAGTATATACAATAGAGAGGCTATTAGTAGACAAGAACATAGGATTAGTGAATACAGAATAAATATATAGTCCAACGATAGTATTGGCTTCCGTTATTACGGTAGCAAGTAAGGTGATCTAGTGAGATCTCCCGTCTCCAACGCTCTAATACTATTCCTATAAAAAGCTGCTCTTCACCTTCTGGTCTGCCCTGGTATTAGTAGCTACTGCTATATTTGGCAGATGGACTAGTTCATTGTGTGGAAAAAGGTGGGTGATACCTAACAATATATAAACACCCTTTCATATCTATCTATCTATCTATCTATAACAACGTCATTGAATAAGTTTGAAATGGTTAAATCTCTTATGCAATATGAAAACGTGGCAACAGTTCACAGAGAATCAAAGAGAAAGCAATTCATTTAGATAATTCGTTATAGACCATTTCTACTGCCAAAGACGATAACTTTACCGATATCCACGACTATTTTCCAAATCGCGCTTGTATTTATCTGGAAAAAATTAAGATTGTTTTAATCAAAAAACTACAAATTGTGATATAATTCTTACGGTTTAGATGTTTCATTGGAGTTAAGTGAATTTATAGAATACACATTTTTTTAGCCTTAAAATAACCAACTCCAAAAGCAAGAACATTCTAGAAATTTCGGATCAAAATCGCATTAACATGAAAGTTACATTTGTATATTTTTCAACCAATCAGCTAAAAACATAAAATAAGAACATTCTAGAAAATCCGGCTCAGAAACTAATTAACAGAAAATTTTCTGGCTCTAGAACAAATAAGTAAATATACAAATCTGATTGGTCAAAAAATGTCTGCGCGCTTGAATTTTAGGACCTGCAATAAAACTATTTTTGATCGACTTAAGTGGCCCCCAAAAAGTATAAATAACGACTAATTAAATCAACCAGGCCTTTCCACTATCAAAAGCCATTCCACTGCCAAAAGTTTATTTCTTGTACTACCAAAAAGACTTTCCACAACGAGAGGTCATAAACAGACAGCAGAGGGGTACTCCATAAGACTCAAAGGGAGAAGGCATGCAACCTTCCTTTACCAATACGACACATTGTCGCCAAGATCATAAGAAAATGCACATGCGGACTTAAGAAAACAAAGACCCATACTTACGGTCCATCACTTATATACATATATATGTATATATATATACACATACCCATGTATCCGCCGACTATGGGCCCATTTATTTGATAGACTTTATCAACCTGTAAACACACACACACACACACACACACACGGGTGAACAATCCTACTTTCATTCAACTGGCCATAGCTATATTTTCTACAAAGGCCGCTCATACATAACATGAAACTTGTATTTTCTAATTATTTTTATCCAGTTTGCTATGATTATTAAATTGTTTGTTTCTTAATGTTGGTTGTTGTCATATTCCATTTGTTTACGTGCTTGTAAAATCTGTGTTGTATTTGTGGTGGAAATGAAAGTGAAAGTAAAACCCGTTAAATACGGACGGGAACTCACACACACCCATTCATTACAAATTGGAGAGGAACATATTCACTAAACAATTACATATACCCACTAAAAATTTATATGCATCTTGTACATTTTAAGATTAGTTTTCTAAAAGTTAGACAACTCAAAGCTTTTTATTATTATTATTATTATTATTATTACAATTATTATTATTAAAATATAACATTTTTGATTGTTCATTTTGCAAATATCCCTTAGCCAACGTAGTCCGCTTGTGGTCGTGTGGTCTCATGCCTTAGTCTATCGTAAAGTTGGATGGGTTTCGATTCCGGCTTCGAGCGTCCTGCGTGTCTAGCCACACTGAAGAGTTCTGATAGAACGAAACAGTCTGTCTGTGGATGACTATATATATATATATATAATGGATAGGTTCAAAAGAAAGCACGGATTCAGTCGACTGGGGCTGTAAAATACACCGACTGCATCTCAGCAGAGGAGTCACACTCTCTCCACAACGGGAGTCCTCGATATGACACTAAACAATCTGATGGTGACCCCCCAATAATACTGGAACTTTGGCTAATTCAGAGTTCCTCTTCACTGCCATCACAACCAGGTTCCCTCTAGCCGGGAATAGTAGCACCTGAAAGGGTCCTAATTATGGGTCAAACTGAACTAAACTGCGACTTTACGCTAAACTCAATCGTCTGAAATAGAACAGTTTTGACATTTAACTGTCAAAACTGGGATTGTTAGTGATACGTAGCAATACTTGGAACCATATAACTTTATTGACTAAACTAAATAGCTTGAAATAGTACTGTTTATATGTATAAAATGGATTTGGCGTTAGATGACCAACAAGGGTTGGTATGCTATAAAACCAAACTAAACCAAACCCAAACTAAAAACGGAAACGTTAAACTTTGACCTATTGTCACATATGACATATGCAAAGACGTGGCCGGTGTATTCTACAGCCCCAGCCAACTGGGTCATTTATTTTTTTAAAACAACATTAGGAGAATGTTCGAATGTAATCTATCAACAGAAAAATATTTTCAACTGAAAACATGAAATGAAAAATGAGAAATTTTTTAGCAATCTCTAATCGTTTATTGCATTTTGTTTCAAAATGTAAGTAACGTTATCAATTTGGGAAATTTTTATCAAAAAAGATACTGTAGATGCTATTGGTCGAAAGAATTTAAAAAACTTTTATAAGAATTGAGAATTTTCTAAAAAAAATAACGTCTATGTGCGTAGTTCACACTTTTCTAAAAAATATTTTTTAAAAAACTTTTTTTTTTTTATTTTTACAATCAACACAATAACGTATTTGTAGTTTGCCATAAAAGTCTTGATTGCAAAATATTCTGACAAAAAATCTTATCGAATATTCATATATATATATATATATATATATATATATATATATATATGCGTGTGTGTGTGTGCGCGCGTGTGTGTGCGTGTGTGTGCGTGCGTGTGTGTGTGTACTTCAGTATATATAAATATATATCAACTTCCTATATATATATATATATATTGGAAGTTGATATAATTTTCAATTTTTTTTTACGTTAGTTTTTTTTTAATAAATTTTCGAGCACTGATTGCATGAAAAAATTTAAAACATTAAAACAGAACGCTACCAACGGAAATAGAATGTTTAAATCTTTCTTGACGTTTCGTTTCATTTAAAAATTCGTACACCTTTAGGAAGTTTTAAAAAAAACGAAACATTTAGCGTTGGCAACTAATCAATAAATGAAATCTTCTCCTGAAGATCTTGTTCGTTTTTTCATTGGAAATCACTGAAATAGATTGCTGCAATGAACTTGAACAGATATATGAACCGGCTTGTGATAGCTAGCAAGCTCTATAGATGTAATATAATAGCCGATTGATTTCGTTTTAGATATCTTGCCTTTGGGTTTAGTTAGGCTGAGAATCTTTCGGCTCAGTGCATGGGTTAGTTAGGTACAAACTTGAGCGCAGGTGTTCACGCGCGCACAGGGAGGATGTGTCGTTCACAGATGTCACAATAAAAATCCCAGATAGAAGGTTGACCAGTGGATGTGAATGACGTCATTCACCGGAAGTGCGCGCGGAGGATTTCGGGGATTTTGAAAAAGTCAGTTGAGTCTTGCGGTCCGAAGAAGAAAGGTGACTTTCGCTAGCTCGCAGTGGCCTTGTGCCGCACGTGAAGGGGGTTGGCAGACGGAAAAGTCATCATAGAAAGATTGTACATCTCTCTTCCTTATCTCGAAATATTATTCAAAGGTAATAAAAGGTTTCGTACCTGAACTAAGTAGTCGTTACGTGTTTTTCGTGTTTCGGGATTCCTATGTTCGATGTATATATGTTATGAACATTCTATGTACGTTTCACATATCCGGATATTTGGCTATGGTACATAGATAGATAGATAGATAGCTCGCGCGTTTGTGAGTGAGTGAGTGTGTGTGTGTGTGTGAGAGAGAGAGAGAAAGAGAGAGAGAGAGAGAGAGACGGATCAAATTCTTTTCATCTATACTGATTTTCAACTATTTCCCTTTCACACCCATTCCACTTTGATATGCATGTTTCTCTCTCTCTCTCTCTCTCTCTCTCGCTCTCTCTCTCTCTCTATATATATATCCGAGGAAAATAGTGTAAGGATTAGACTATTAAGTAATAATCGAAGGAGAATAGGAATATCCAGTTGAGTGCTCAATTCCAACGCTTATCGAATGTAGAAATAACTGTATTCATCCCTCTGAAGAAGGTTATTTTATATGGTTGAAACAAATTTATAATGGAACAACAGAAGTGAATGTTTTTCATTTAATGTTATAAAATATATATATATATATATATATAATTTCCGAAATTCCTTGAAATATACAATCAAACGAAAACCCTTTTTTTCAACTTATTTCCCTATTTAGTTAAATTAGTCATAATAAGTAACAAGATCCATTATTTGAATAATATCAATTATCAGTTTTAATGTTTTTCGATAATGCTTCATCATATAATAATTAATAAACAAGCGTGTTATTACAAATTATAAAAAAAATTCTAACCATATTTAGTATAAGTACAAAACTGAAAATATTAGTGTATTTCTAAAATGAAGAAGAATTTTCACATCTATGTGAGTGTATGTTTGTTTGTTGTGTATGTAGAAAGGGTGTGTGTGTGTGTGTGTGTGTATAGACTGTGTTCTGTGTGTGTATGTGCTGTGAGTATATGTGTGTATTGTGTGTGTAGTATGTGTGTGTGTGTATGTTTGTTTGTTGTGTACGTAGAAAGGGTGTGTGTGTGTGTGTGTGTGTGTGTGTGTGTGTATAGACTGTGTACTGTGTGTGTATGTGCTGTGAGTATATGTGTGTGTTGTGTGTGTAGTATGTGTGTGCAGTGTGTGTATGTGTATGCATGTGGGGGGGTTAGTGAGTTTATATGTGTATAGTGTGTATGTATGTGAAGTGTGTGTGTGTTTGTGTAGTGTGTGTGTATTGCATGTGTATCCAGTGTGTGTGTGTGTGTGTGTGTGTGTGTGTGTATAGACTGTGTTCTGTGTGTGTATGTGCTGTGAGTATATGTGTGTGTTGTGTGTGTAGTATGTGTGTGTATGTTTGTTTGTTGTGTATGTAGAAAGTGTGTGTGTGTGTGTGTGTGTGTGTGGATTGTGTTCTCTGTGTGTATGTGCTGTGAGTGTATGTTTGTTTGTTGTGTATGTAGAAAGTGTGTGTGTGTGTGTGTGTATAGATTGTGTTCTCTGTGTGTATGTGCTGTGAGTATATGTGTGTGTTGTGTGTGTAGTATGTGTGTGCAGTGTGTGTATGTGTATGCATGTGGGGGGTTAGTGCGTTTATATGTGTATAGTGTGTATGTATGTGAAGTGTGTGTGTGTTTGTGTAGTGTGTGTGTATTGCATGTGTATCCAGTGTGTGTGTGTGTGTGTATGTGTGTGCAGTGAGTGCATGTGTGCTTGTGTGTGCTTGTATGTAGTGTGTAGTGTGTGCTTGTGTGTGTGGTTGTGTGTGTGTGTGTGTGTAGTGAGGGTATGTGTGTGTTTGTGTGTGTGTATATTTTGTGTATGTGTATTCAGTGTGTGTGTGTGTGTGTAGTCAGTGTGTGTGTAGTAAGTGTATGTAGTGTGTGTTTGTGTGTGTGAAATTTTGTGTATGTGTATTCAGTGTGTGTGTTTGTGTGTGTGTAGACAGTGTATCTGTGGAAATTTACTAAGCATTTTGCTTAGATGTGGCACAAGGCCATATGAAAGGGGCACCCAATGAGACTCGAACTCACTCGTGTTGGTTAGCTAGTCGAGCTTGCTAACCATTACACCACCAGGGGCGCCTTAGACAGTGTATCTGTGTGTAGTGTGGTTGTGTGTGTGTGTGTGTGTGTGTGTGTGTGTGTTCTACTTTGATTAAGTGCGTGATTCCGTTTTATCTATTTTTTACGACGTCATGTCACCTTTTGTAAGTGCTTGTCTGACGTCGAAGTGTTCTCCGTTTGAAACCCATTCTGAATGGAGAAATGCCTTGCGTCAGGGACGCTCGTCTTTAAAAAGCCGCCATTTTTAGAGCCCCCCACCTCGTTTTTATAAACAAGACTTTTAATTATTTATTCGAGTTGCTAAAACTGGTTAGCTATAATGCACTGTGAGTGTGTGTATGCGTAAGTGAGACTATGTATGTATGTGTGATTGCGTGTGAATTGATGCATGTCTGTATTTACATTATATGAAAGCTTGTAAAAACATTTGTTGAATTATCAAGTATGGGGGGTGTATTAATCTCTGTCTATATCAGTCTATTCTCATCTATCTATCTATCTCATTCTGTTCACTAACACTTTCTCTCTCTCTCTCTCTCTCTCTCTCTCTCTCTCTCTCTCTCTCTCTCTCTCTCTCTCAGTATATTCTTATTTATCTATCAGTCCTTTAAAATATAATCGCCGTGAAAATTTTTAGATAGATATGAACAGAATAAGATAGATAGATATGAACAGAATAAAATAGATAGATAGATAGATAGATAGATAGATTGAGATAGATAGATAGATAGATAGATATGACTAGAAAGTGATAGATAGTTAGATAGATATGACTAGAATGAGATAGATAGATAGATCAATTAAAAGATAAATAGCTAGAGAAAAATATTGATTTCTTATTTTTGTTTATATATTCAGATGATCACACAGGCGAGAAATTCTCACCCACCCAGCACCGATGACATTGTATTTACATATTTACATCCTTTTAACTATATATATATATATATATATATATATATATATATATATATATATATATATATATATTAGGCAGCAATCGTTCATTTAAGCATGTTTCATTGAATAGTAAAGACAACATTTGTCTGTATAATTTATTTAGGATCCTTTCGACTTTCCTGATAAGTGTTTTAGTTTCAGGTTGGAATTGGTAGATGAATCT